>CAJUYI010000281.1:160694-190782 GCA_910591695.1 Galerucella pusilla | reverse complement strand
TGAAGAGGTGAAACGTTATAAAAAGAGTAATAACCTCACTTAAAAATTAATATGAGCTAAAATAAAATATTTGTAACTCAGGAAATACCTATGGATGACGAAGGAAATGGCGATTTTTTATTGGAAGAATCCACTTAGGATGAGGGAGTTTCTTTTATACCAACCAAAAATTAAAAATGAGAATATCTTTTGATTTTATCATTTTATATTTCGAACGTACCCACTTTTCTTGAATAATTGCTAAACAACAACTACTTTTGTTTCGTCTGTTGTCCGTTACTATTACATAAACAATACGGTCGCTAAACGATAATAAAGTACGCCTAAAACCATTCCAGCCTCTATCAGTTCTTGTACGGTGCAAAGTTTGCGCCTGCGTATAAAACAATTCCTAACGATTCCAAAACGGTTCCAGAACGGTGTTTTATCTTAGGTTGGAGCGAACCTATAGAAACATAGGTTCGTATTTGTTGGGAATAAAAGAACGTAAAAAATATTGATTTGCGGCTGAGGTACCTAGAGGCCAAGAAGTAAAAAAAGGGTGGAAACATGTTTTTTTTTGCATTTGCAATGCATTATATTTTAGGGGAAGACGTTCCAAACAAACAGTTCCCACAAACAGTTTTCAAAAATGGTTAGGGGCCTAAATCAACATTGTTAATCGGCTATTGCCTTCAGTCATACCTTAAAAATTGTATACTTAATAAAGTATTTGATACAACTGAGAAAAGTTTTTAGTATGTTGGTAAACTCCGTTTCATTAAGGAAGAAGCCACTAGAGTCTAGAAGTTGCAGTGGTATGCGCGAAGAAGCTGCACATATTTAACAATATCTGAACATAAATATCGGTCAAAGCCTGAGGTTGATGTTCAGATATTGTTATGTGCAGCTTCTTCGCGCATACCATACCGCAACTTCTAGACTCTAGTGGCTTCTTCCTTAATGAAACGGAGTCTACAACTAATTAATTACGATTTGAAATTTTTTTAAATGTTAACATTTGGTTTTGAATTAATAATAAATAAAATCATATTAATGTTTCCTTTTACATGGTCAAAGATTCTTAAGCAACACTTTATCTACTCAAATATGTAATTTTCGAAATGGTCATAAATTGACATCAATAGGTGTGAATAAGGAACAATAATTTAATAAAAATTTTACATGATTATTATGTGCTGCTTTAGCTGGATACATAAATAATAAAAGAAGTGAATAATTCAGTAGAACCGGGCTAAGTAGAATTTTATGCTGGTAAATTTGTTCTTACTCATTAAAATGATTAATGAATTTCATTTCACTGCTAATTTTTAACTTTTTTATTCATTCTTTAATAAAGGATGCAATTATTTTTGGTCAAATATACTTTTTTACTTTACATTATGAATAAGTTTGTAGTTTTCGTTGATCTAACATTTTGTATTGAGATTTGTTGTATAGTCCAAGTTACTGCTAGATATTACTGGGGTAATGAACGACACTTATTGATCTATGGAACTTCTTTTAAAGGCGGAGGCAATGATTACCTCAGGCCGAAACCGGAAAACATGTAGATCCCGAACAAGGTTCGAGAAGGGACAACAGACACATTATAAATAATATATGAATAGCAAAAAGAACATATTCACTAAGAGACTGAATATCATCATCTCATTCAGGAACAGGTAATCCTGTAGACATCCTATGCACCTCAAGGTGGTGAAACAAAAAGAATATAGAATCCTCTATACACATATTTGACAGAATCCTAAAGCACATAGGACCTAGGAAACTGCTGGATAGAAAAGGGACATTTATCTAAACGAAATCACAACAGATCTTCCTTATTTTTGTTATTTAACCGGTATTTTTATCCTGGAGCTAGTATTCCTGAGGATCTAAGTAAATATTAGTTTTATCAAAACTTTTTCTTCCTTTTTTCTAGATCCTTTTGCCCTTTCAGGCGTCGGATGTGGATTCCATGTCCTGTACCCATTTCTTCCATGCCTTTCTGTCTCTTGCAAGGTTTTTCATTTCTGCTATGGTCTTACCTCTTCCTAAACCCATCTCTTGTACTTGATCTAACCATTTCCTTCTAGGCTACCCCTTTGTTTTTTGATCGGTTTCCCAATCTCCATTATTTTCTTAGTTAACCTATTTGGTCCATTCTTACCATATGACCATACCAGCTAAGTTGTCTCTTTTTAATTTTACCAGTTATCAGTTCCTGTTCAGTTGTCTCTTTAATGACGTCATTTCTAATCCTATCCCATTTAGTTTTCCCTGCAATTCTTCTTAGATGTTTCATTTCGTCCTTTTTCGCACGGTCCAATTTTCACTTGCATATAATATTGTAGGAGCTGTTATCAATACAAACACAAGAAAAACTTCAATCAAGAAAGTCTATTAAAAAAGAGACATATTAAATAAAGTGGTTGACACAAAGCCATGACTTAGTACCGTCCTGCAACTGAGCATATTTAAATTCCTTGGGCGGATGTCAAGTAATAATTCAGTATTTTGAGAATGCACAATTAGGCTCTACAATTTTACCTACCTGTAAACTGGTCTCGAACCACACAGCAATAAAATTCAGATTATATTCTGCTAAATAGTCTTAAAAATGGTCACAGTATGTTTAAACATTCACATAATTTAATGGTAAAACATGTGTATGGGTAAAAATGTTTGTCGGTGCATTAATTTATAAGCAAGAATGGCTCTATTAAATTGCGCTCCAATGCAGAATCTATATTCGTTTTTTTTTCAATCAATAAATTCAATTGCAGAATTATTAGAAAAGAATTGATTAAAATTGATATGAAGGTTATTTTTATTATCAATTAATTTACTATTATATTAGTAGTAGTATGGTAGCTTGAGAAAAAGTAGCAATAAAATGCTTGCAATATTGCTTACTGTCTGTTTATAATTCTCAACAGAAAACGTAATTTTGTAACAATATTCAACCAGTTTTTTTATGGTAAGTAGCTAATGAACTGGTTAGTTATATAGATGTTTTTTTATTTAATCTGAAAAACTATACGGCCAGAGTTAAGCACATACATATATACTAAGGATAATAATTTGTCTAAAATCCCTCAATTTCTTCAAAAATTGAATATGTGAGGCTTTTACTTGATGTAAATCCATAGTAAATTATGAAATCAAACAATTTTATTTTGTTAAATCTACATTATCTATTATCTACAGTAGCTTTTTCAAACGAATACGAATACCTCCATTCGTTTGAAAAAGCTACTGTGAAAGCGAAACGCGTCACTTTAAGTTTAAATATAATGTAGATTTAACAAAATAAAATTGTTTGATTTCATAATTTCCCTCAATTTCAATTCAATTACAAACAATTAATAAATATTACCTACTCATTTTTAGTATTAATGCCTTATCAACCTTATTTAGCAAACAAATTCACCAAATTTAATTAAGAACACAAATTATTAGTATGTTTATCATTTGAAATAATAATTTCTTTGAATAAATAAGACGCTGTAGGTACTACCAAATGTGGATATCCTAATTGACATTTTAAATTCAAACAAACCAAACCTAAATGTAAATTAAAACATCTTTCGAGATGGTACGAATAACTAAATTGATTAAAAAGGCGTTCTTTACATATTGATATCGATAATTGTTTAGAAAAGTTGATATATTTATCACCAATTGATAATAATTTCGTGAGAGTGAAAATATATATTTCTTATCGGAACTTGATATCTTTAAAAAATGCACATAATACTCCTTGAGTCAATGATAGATTGAAGAGTGTTTTATTAAAAATAACATATTTGTCAATCTTCGAAGTGAAGTAGTGTTAAAAATGGGCGCCGGAAGGGTCAAATATAGGGCGGGGGCAAGTAGATTACAGCTTTTATATTTTTATTCTCAAAAATACATATATACATGGTTGACTGCCGATAATACAATAATATTTACTATATTTGACGGCTGAGGACTAGTATTAGTTTATCACTTGTGTTACATGATTTTTTTAAAGAAGTACCCAACTAGCAAAATGGAATTCTAAGAGGACTGAATTGTTGTATAATAGTCGAATAGCGTTGTTTTAAGGACTTTTTATTTCTATTAAGCCTTTTGTTGCGATAATTTTGTTTTTTAAAGAAAATTGTTGTATTAAATGATTCTATAGTGACTTTTACAATACATATATGCTATAACACATTATACGATCATTATACAATATCAAAAATATCATTTTATAAGACTTTTATACCTATTGTATAAGAGTTCTATAATATACTATATAACTAACAGCTACAACATTATAAACTAGTTACTTAAGCTTGTCTTATTGAAGCTGTATAATTTTGTATAATAAATATTGTATAGCATTCAATTGCGTTGCATTATAAAGCACTTTTTAGTTGTATAGTGCCTAAATCTTCTTCGTTATAAAACAGTTATCGTATACCGTTCCATTTGACAATAAAATATTGTTTAAGGCATTTCTTTGGCATAAAATTGTTGCTTTATAAATCGCCATAAACAATTCTTGTGCCGCTTTCGCCGCCATTATGAGCAATTGAGTTGGAAACATGAAACTATATTGAAAAATGTGACTTTATCATTATTTAGAGGATTATATTGTGAAAAAATATCCATATGAAGTGATAAACTATTAAAGTCATAAAAAAAAGTATTTTAGGATATTCTATTTTATTATTAATTTTAAATATCTACTTGAAACTTAACCAGAATTGAAGCGCTTCATTTTCTTGCCAAATATATACCTATAATCTATCAGTAAAATTTGCGGCGCATCAAAATTTGTGCTATTAAACCATCCAAATGAAATTATAATTTTTACTATCGATGTCCGCCCAAGCGGCCCAAATCGTTTTGATAAGTCTCCATTTCTACAAATGAAATGTATGATGCACGTTCAAATTGAAATATAATTGGGTTCTGATATTCTTCACTAAAAAATGAAATGCTCTTATGAACTGCTAGATGACAAAATGTTTCCATTGTGCTCGAAATAACAGCATTATAAAAAAATATATTGCATTATACAACCATCTTGTAAGACCTTCATAGTGCCGCTTCAATCCCATTTCATAGATGTGACTACATGACACACTATTAAATCATTTTATAGTAGCTGTATAAATGATTATAAAGCAGTCATATAAGGGTTGAATAAACTTTTAATAGAAATGTTATACAACCAAACAGTTGTATAAAAATGGGACCTTTTCAGTTGTATAAGGATCATATAATTGTTTTGTAGACCGTTATAAGAATTTAAGTATCCTATATAAGACATATCTTATAGCTGTTTATACAAACCTTATAGAATTTAAATTGCTACTTGGGTATAGTATTTTCTTTTGGTAAATATTGGTCCGCGTCCTACCGAGTTTTTGTAAATTTCGGCTTTTTGCCCTGATGGAACCTTGATATCGAGATTCTAAATAGTTTATAGCGAAAAAATATGACACGAACATTAAAAATCAGCACTTATAAGAAAATTTCAAATGATGTTTACAAAAGCGTGACGTCATGCGGTTCTTATATGGGGGATTGTTATTTTTAGCATTTATACACAAAATAAGTAATTTTTCTGAATTCCACTGTTCATAGTACCGCAGCATAAGAGAATTCCCGAAGAGATTTATTCAATTTAATTGAATAATACATTAAAATCAGTTTTTTATACAATTTACTTATTCTAGTAAGCGCTATCGAAGCATCAGCAAACATTTTTAAAATTCTCTCGGAATATTATATAGAAAAAAAAAGAATCCGGTGTCGCGGAGAAATTTGCATATAATGCACGTATCTTCGTATCATCGATGCAGTCGGGAGATATCAATGTTTGAAGAACAAACTATTCGCTAGGGTATATGCAAACCAGTTATCGAGCTGGGCATAAAGTTCTCGCCATGTTTGCTTTCAGAAACTGGTTTTGTACTTGTTCATATCAGTGATATGTAAAATTTTGCAATATAAAACTTGTTTGACTTTGATAACATATACTCGTATACATATCTATTATTCATAGAAATGTATTTGTCGAAATAAACATACACATAGGTTGGAGAATTGTATTTAAAAAAAGCAAGATGGAATCCAATGTTTTAGTCTTAAAAGTAAACTCTTAATTTTCATAATCACTTTCATCTTCCCAGTCATTATTTAACGATATTATGAAAGTGTAATATTGCATGTTTTCTACTTACTGTTTCCGATTTTTATAACATGGCTGACATTACTGAAAATAAGGATCTAAGGATCGATACAATGTATGATCTATATAGATTTTCAAAAACAGCAAACGATACATTAATAGATAATGCCATTGTCTATAAAAAATAATGCTTTCTAAGTGATGGGCTATTTATCTATAAGTTTTTAACGTTTTATCAGTTTCTATATGAAGGATTTAAATATTTAAATCAAAATTGGTATAAATACTTATGTGTTGAAAGTATAATAAAAATAGTATTTAGTGGTTTTTAACAATTTTATAAATGACAATTTAGTCCTGTCTCGACGAGGCGAAATAACAATTAAGTTTGTAACTGTACTTCTGAATTTTTTAACATAATTCATCCATCTTGATAAGTGTTTTAGTGCTTTGTAAACGTTGATGTTTTATGAACTGATAACATCAATTTATAACCAATTCTCTTTTGTAAATTGCAATTTTTTTTGCATTTGTTTATAAAGAAAATAAACATTTACATTTACATGGGAATTGGTCTAGGCTTTCATTTCAAAATTAACATAACGGATTTACGAAAACTTTCGAAAAGATATTCAGTTTTATGGTCTGTAATATTCCATCTATAATATTTTTCAAAACACAATGTCATCTAGCAGCTCGTCCTAAAAACGTGTGCTTTACTTTCTCCGTTAACGAGCTATAGGCGGCTAAAGTTAGAAAATGGAAATGTCTTATGATTATTTATCTACTCATTGAAACCGAATCAAAATTAAACCGTATATTACAACTAGCTGACCCGGCCACGCGTTGCTGTGGCTAACGTTTTTGTCATATTACATTGTCGTAAACTAGGGGAGCGATAGAAGAACATCAGACATGGGCACCACCATGCTTTTTTACATAGATGCCATTTGTAAAAAAACATGGCGACCTTCATGACTGATTTTCTACTACTTTTTCTACTAGATATATACAGGGTGTCCCACGACGTTTTGGCAGTCCAATTATTTATCACATTGTCATCTGTCTGAGCGGTCTTAAGACGAGGAACTTGATTTTTACCGCTTGGGAAGCGGTAGCTTCCGTTCGACAAAGACAAAAGTATTTTTGCTTGGAGTTATTCTACGAGGAAAACGATTTCTGTTTTGTTTTTTCCACATTCTCCATAAATAAGTAGCATGTCAACATATTCATCGTGAGTAAAAATTGAAGGCATTATTTACTTATTATTACAGTGTTTTTACAAGAATATGACTAATAATGACAGTTCTTGAATAAAAGTCACCTAACAATAATGAATGACAACCTATGTTGTTGATACTATTGTTTCACAGCCACCTAAATTTTTGAGTGCTTTAATAAATATAATAAAAATAAATAGCTCCTATTATCATTACTGCACAATACAGTGATGACAAGTGTGGTATCGTTGAATTTTTTTTTGAATGATATATCCATTTTAATATTATACCGGTTGTCCCATTTAAAAAAAGTATGTTGGGGTCACGTGACCCGAAATGACAAGAAAACGTAAGTTATTTTATAATAAATATAAGCATCAGTTTCGACTGTTTATATCTGCCAAATTTCATACATGTCATATGAACAGTTTTTGAGAAATTGAACTGTCAAAACGTCGTGGGACACCCTGTATAATATAACTATGTGATAATACTTACATGTATATAGTTTAATTAGAGCGAATTTATACTTCAGTCTAAGTAACACGTGGCCGGCTATGCTAATACCAAAAATTGAAAAAGTAAAATTCACTGTATTTCGTTTACTAAATTTAACCTATACCTACTTTAGCCTCAGCAACATGTGGTGGTTATGCTATTAAATTGTAGCTATGAAACGTAGCTGTTGAATACTTATTCAATCCAGGCAACAGATGTCGCCATCTGCTAGAATCGTTTGGAGCTAACAGATAGAGACAAATAATTTGCAACAAAATAATATTGCGATCATAAATTGGGATGTAAGCTATCCTATCTTTCAAGTTGAATCAAACTGCACACGGTGTACAAATTTCATTAAAATCGGTTAAGTAGTTTAGGGAGTCCATCGCGGACAAACATGTGACACATAATTTGTATGTCAAGATAAAAGTACACTGGCTGGCTTTACAAGCAGACCTGCACTCGGGAGAAGAATCTGTTGGATATATCGTATTTAGTAGATAAGATTCTGCAAGATACGTACATCTGAATTTCCAATATTTACTAAGGTGAATTTATAGCCGTGAAAAACTCTAAACTACCTTAAATAACGGAAGCCAACGAAACAATGACTACATTTTGGATGTCACTGGTTGCATACAGATGTGACTGTTTAGCTTAACGTGCATTTTCATGTAAATTTAATTTTTCCTCCTCTTCTATGCAAAGGGGGCGTCCATTAATTACGTGAGGCATTTTTGAGAATTTTTCGACCCCCTCTCCCCCCTTGGTGAGATATCGTCAGATTTTCCTCAACTCCCTCCCCCCTCCCCTAATCTCACGCGAGATTCTTTAAAACCTTTATTTTGACTGTAAACGTGTTGGATTATTGAGAGAAAAAAATCTTGTTCTGGGTCAATTGAATAAAAAAAAGTATTAACTTGCAAGTCATAACTTATAAGTAGAAGTACTTATTTTTATTTGAATAGAAACTAGAACTCTCTCTCGAAAGTAAATACTGGAAAAATCTTTTTTGCGCGATCGATCTTTTTTGTTAATTTACAGCATCGGTTGTCAGGTCGGTAGGTTGTGTTTACTGGTTTCCAAGTCTAACACGTCGGTAAGTGATTAACTTACCGTTCAGACGTCGGTAAGTAAATTACTTACCGACGTCTTAGCCCTACATACATTTAATTGGTCCTAAATAATATATTACTTCATTCATTACACAAAAGGAACAAAAAAAATTAGAAGATTTATATTTTTTAATGAACAGAATCGAACAGAACAATATAAAAAGTAATAAATAGCATGGAAACAATTTCACCAAAATGCAAATTATATTTTAAACTGATCGAGAAGTATAGATGTCACTTTTGACATTCCGTTCATTCCGAAGAAATTTAAATTATTTTATTCGAAGTTTATTTCAATACGATTGCGCAAAAAATGGTATAAGCATTTCGAACGTTAAGGGTAATACCGGTCTCCAGCAAAATTGGAGATTGCTGTCGACCGGTAAATAATCCTTACCGTTCTTGATACTTAATATACTATAAATTTTGAGTGATTACTTATAAATACTTACCTATATTTACAAGTGTTTACTTTTTTCGTTGCGTAAACAAACATTCATACTAAACAACTGACGTTTCTCAGTGCCTCTCTGACGGATAATAGTACTATTTTCAGCTTCATCACACACGTAATCGTCTCCAGGACTTTCCATTTCATCTAATGCAAACTCAAAATCATCTCGTGAATGCTTGCTAATGTTATGTAAAACAGCACAGCAAACAATAATTTTTGGAACTTTTGACAAAGATGTTTTAACCTTGTGTCCTAGAATGGGAAACCTTTGCTTTACTTGTCCAAAAACTCTCTCAATTACAACTCTTTCCTTGGAGTGAGTGATATTGAATAATTCTTCAATTCGGTTTTGAGGATTTTTAAAAGGTGTTAATAGCCAAGGAGCAATTTCATATCCACTATCTCCGAGAAGGCAGAAATTACCCCGAAATCTTGCCACATTTTCATATACGGAACTTTGTTTCCAAATTCTGGAATCGTGAACACTTCCAGGCCATTGATTACACTGGTAATCAATTTATTAACATTTATTCTAGCAAATCCTTTTCTGTTTATACAATCATCGCCAAATTCTGGTGGTTTTTTAATTTGAACATGAGTGCAATCTACAGCACCAATGACTGTAGGAATTTGGAATCGATTCGACCATTTAATTATTGCTTCTTCCATGGCATCTAGATTAGATGGAAATTTTATCCAATGGTGGGCCTTTTCCAAAATACAATCAGCTACTTCACTTATGGTTTTGCATACTGTAGTATGATGAACGTCAAAATCTTCACCGATACCTGTTTGAAATCCGGTATCACTAACATATCGTAGGAATATCTCCATATTTTGCCGAGATACAAGTGCACCTCCTCTGGATTCATCTTTCTATGGTAAAAAATAATCCAAAATATAGTCTACACTTTCACTTTCAAAACGCAACAAGAGCTTAGATTTGCTTGGGCTGATGCTCTTCTCTTCCTATAGTTCTTCCTGTTACGAACATTCATGAAGTCCACCATGTTTAACAATATACTAGCAACTACAGTAGGAAAAAAGGATGCTTTATAGGTACCTTAAAAATCGTCAAGTTATATCTTACTAATTTAAGACAGATCTTATTTTTATTCAAATAAAAATAAGCCATTACTGGAAAAATCCTTATATTTTAAGTAACTACTTCAAACCAGAAGAGTTTGCTTATGGCCATAAGTAATCCCTTTTACATGAAGTAGTCACTGACCTTTTATTCAATTTATACAAAGAAAATACTTAAATAAGAGGAAGTAGAAGCCAATACTTTTTTTTATATACCCATTACCTACTTTTATTGAAGACTAGCAAAGACTAGTATTTGTGAATGCTAACGTAATTTTTTGTAAAACGCAACATTACACCGTTTTTTGCGAGAAAAATAATTACGTGATATATGCCAAGACCCCCCCTCTCCCGTAAGTGAGATTTGGAAAGATTTAGCATGACCCCCTCCCCCCCTAGAACACCTCACGTAATTAATGGACGCCCCCAAAGTTGTGCAAAACTACAAACTATATCGCTGGTTATGCTCATCTCTTGTTATAGGTTGTATAATAAATAATATTATTACAAAAATGTTTATTTTAAGAATGTATACTGAATAATCTTGTGTGTGGGGATAAGGAGTTCCTAGAAGAAAAACGACCTAAGGATTACAAATTGTTTTTAATATCATTACAATTTTCTGTTTTTAAACTAATAGTCTTCTGAATCAACCTCTGTTGATTCCACTTTTCTCTCATCCATTTTTTCCAAAAACCAAAATGGTTTTCGATAGTTTTTGTAGATTGACCATGTAAATATTAAACTCTGATGTCAAATATTTAATCCCGACACTTGACATCTGTCAACTAGCTGTCAAATCACAAATGTCGCTTACTTGTAATTTGATGCACAATTTATAATTCTGGCAGTTGGCAGCTACCTACTAGCTGTGAAATTACCAAGAAAATCAATTAGCTGAAATATTTGCCTGTGTGTAATTGTATAATTATTATCATTTTGGATATAATGAAAATTTCTACTTCGTTGATTGGATTAATATACAAATTTGCCTTCAAAGTTTTATATTGTTACCAGTTATGGTGTTCAATTAAGAGTTTTCCGTTAATATTTTAAAGCTTATTACGCGTACAGAATACTAAAATGGATTTTCTAATTTTCAACCATGCGTTAAAATTTAACATTTCCTTGCAGAATTGTACCTAATGAAAGAAATGTTTAATTTTTCATTGAAATCAATTAAGCCACTGTTTACTTTTCGTTAGAAGAATTATAGAAGCACCGAAAATTCAGTAACATCTTCCATAATATAAAAAAAAACCAACTCGCCAATGTAGCAAATAGTTTTAATCCTTGGCTTTTCCTTGTTTTTCTTTTTTTGACGTCGGCTTTTCGCTTCTATACAAGACACTGCTGTTTCTCCTTAATTTAATATAAGATCGCAAAGACTAGGATTAGTGCCAAGTATATAACACCATTGAAAGTTCTTACATGAATATTCACTTCACGTGTTAGGTAATAGCAAAATTTCAAGTTTATCTTGTTGTTAGTATACGTATCTTCAAAGTACACTTTTTTTATGGCTTTTAATAGCTCAGTTTCAAGTAAAGTTCGTAATATTCACTCGTCGTGGAATTGCGTGGCACAAAAGGTTCTGCACACATTCCTGTTTTTCTTCAAAACTATTTTATTTAATTGGGGAGGGAAGCTTTCATACAGAATAGTATAGTTATGGTTCATTTACGATAAGTTTGCAATTTTGACATTTGTAGTAACAATTGCAGCCACTGAACAAAATCTAAATATCCAAAGTGTAAGTGGATTAATTTGTAAGTCATAACTTAAAAGAAAAAGCTAAAACTTCTAAGTAGAAGCTAATAGGTACTTATTTTTATTTGAATAAAAACTAGAACTCTTTCTAAAGTAAATACTGGAAAAATATTTTGAATTTTGAGTGATTACTTATAAGTACTTACTTATATTTACAAGTGTTTATTTTTTTCGTTGCGTGTTTTAACCTTGTGTTCTAGAATGGGAAACCTTTGCTTTACTTGTCCAAAAACTCTCTCAATTACAACTCTTTCCTTGGAGTGAGTGATATTGAATAATTGTTCAATTCGGTTTTGAGGATTTTTTAAAGGTGTTAATAGCCAAGGAGCAATTCCATATCCACTATCTCCGAGAAGGCAGAAATTACCCCGAAATCTTGCCACATTTTCATATACGGAACTTTGTTTCCAAATTCTGGAATCGTGAACACTTCCAGGCCATTGAGCGTCCACACTTGTAATCAATTCATTAACATCACAAGTTATGCTAGCAAATCCTTTTCTGTTAATAAAATCATCGCCAAATTCTGGTGGTTTTTTAATTTGAACATGAGAGCACCAATGACTGTAGGAATTTGGAATCGATTCGACCATTTAATTCTTGCTTCTTCCATGGCATCTAGATTAGATGGAAATGTTATCCAATGGTGGGCCTTTTCTAATATACAATCAGCTACTTCACTTATGGTTTTGCATACTGTAGTATGATAAACGCTAAAATCTTCACCAATACCTGTTTGAAATCCGGTATCACTAACATATCGTAGGAATATCTCCATATTTTGCCGAGATGCAAGTGCATCTCCTCTGGATTAATATTTCTCTGGTAAAAAATAATCCGAAATATAGTCTACACTTTCACTTTCAAAACGCAACAAGAGCTTAGATTTGCTTGGGCTGATGCTTCTTCTCTTCCTATAGTTCTTCCTGTTACGAACATTTATGAAGTCCACCATGTTTAACTATATACTAGCAACTACCGTAGGAAAAAAGGATGCTTTATAGGTACCTTAAAAATCTTACTAATTCAAGACAGATCTTATTTTTATTCAAATAAAAATAAGCCACTACTGGAAAAATCCTTATATTTTAAGTAACTACTTCAAACCAGAAGAGATTGCTTATGGCCATAAGTAATCCCTTTTACATGAAGTAGTCACTGACCTTTTATTCAATTTATACTAAGAAAATACTTAAATAAGAGGAAGTAGAAGCCAATACTTTTTTTTTATTCAATAGACCCATTATATGCGAGTAGAATACTGTATTATGTCCACTAATATCAATTACCTGTTTATAAATGAAGTTATTTTTTTTCTTTTATCTCCAATTTAGGAAGAGATTATAGGGTTTCATATATAATTTTTTCTATTTTACTGGCAATAAATTCAACTATTTATTGTTTTTCATATTTTTGTCGGGTAACATTAATTTCAGAGACTGATTCAATTTTCATATTAACAATATTTTCTAGTAAATTTCCCCATAATCGATTGGTGAACATTAGAACGTTCTAATTCTTCAATTATTTCGCGAAGGCGTACATAAAAAATAGACTCAACCCGAAAAATCAGAAAGTAAAGTAGTTTTTACCGTGTACGATGTGTACATATTCTGAGAACGTGCTTGCGTGAAATTAAAAGCAATAACTTTTGCATTCTGACAGTGGGAGCTTTCCATTTTCCAAGCTGTTTGTTTGAAGCTTGTTCATAAAAGCGCTTGGTATAGTTGGCTGGTATCTAACGAGCCTGTAGTAACATATGGAGGCCATAAACATGTTAATAAGTGATATATAGTTATAATTTAAAACTTCATATAAATTATGTGCGCCTTCAGGGTGGGTCTTAGGATCTGAATATTAATTTAAAGATAAAAACAAGATATATAATGGAATTATATTTAAAATGCGATCATTTAATGAAAAAAATGTTGGCCTCAAGTATTTACTTGCAGTTTAGAGATTATTTATTTAAATTTCCGTTGGTCGTTAATAATTTCTAGGCAATTACATTATATAGGCAAGTTTATTTATCAATCGTGTCATTTTGTTTCCTAACTGTACAGTATAAAAGGAAGCACTATATTTTCACACCGAGGACGACTTGACCACTAAGTGGAGACTGATGATGGTAGCAAGCGGTCTGCAGATGTGGGCATAAGCTCGTGTAAAAGGAGCTTAGTACTTCTATTTATCGTGTTGTACAACATTTTTGTGGTTACCTCAACTGCATATGTTCAAACAGGCTCAACGTTTGAGCTGCCAACTTACTAATGAGTTCAGTAAATAAAGAAGAGTACTAGTTATGGGATTAATCAAAAACTCTTAAGAAATTTGTGTTGAAAAATGAAATAAATAAGGCTACACCTACTGGAGTTTTCTTACCAATAGAACCACAAATTGACGTTGGTATAATTACAAATTATTACTAGACCGGACCGTGAAAACAAGGCCTAACGCGAACATTATTTTCGCTGCATTAAAACAGTGATGCTGTACTGTACCCATGTATCCTAACTGCTAACCCTCGAATATTTTTTTTGGGTCGTAAAAGCCGTTCATTAATAACTCGTTCTTTTTTTTTGTTATTGTGCAAATCCGGCGACCGCCCCAAATGAAATGAAAACTCGTAATGTAAAGAAAACAAAACACTATCCGAAACGCGTATTATTCGGCATCGTAAACTATGTATTTTAAAAGCGAGTTTTTGCAAAACGGGCACCCACCTCGCGAGAGAGCAACAGCGAAAAAAAAAACCAAAGAAATACCAAGCGAGATCTTCTCATTATTTTCGCATATTACACACAGGTTTTCTGTATAAATATTCATTCTTTCTCGTATACACAAGGTCTCGGGATCTCAAAATTTAATATGAGTTCACACAGTTAAAAAAATTCTAGACTTAGTTACTTGTCACTACTTTTTGGTCTAGCCAAAATATAGGCATTACATCAAATGTAAATTCTGTCAATATCGAAATAATTATTAATATATTTTCATAATTTATATAATTTATTTCTTGAATAGTGGAGTTGATTCGTTTTATTTATAACACAAAAGGCCAGCATGATTAAAATAAATAAAACAAATAACAAAATAATAAAACACCAATAAAACAGAATAGTTCCAAAGGCATCAAATTATAACACAACTTTGCAAGTACGGTAGCTTCTTATTTAAACTATTTATTGATCTACAATATTATTTTAAAACTTATTTATTAAAATTTAAAAAAAACAGTATTTAGTTTTCCTCGTATATCAAAGTCGAATAATCTTTTATAATATGTTCGTTCTACGTTTACAGATTAAATTTAAAGCGATGGCTCAATGGCCCATCCACCCGACGAGGACAGACAAATGACAATTGTGATTTGGTGACATCGCACTACTCACCCAGACTACAGTATTATGTTTGGTGCGTGACAGCCAAGTTCCCAAGTCCAAGGTCCCCCTTTTCAACACAATGTGTGTGATGGGTCTTTGTCTACAAAGCGTCTGCCGTCGGCAAATGGCCGACATGCCGGTGAATACATTCTTGAAAAGAAGTAGAAGAAGATAAATGTACTGGTTTTCCTTGACTGATTTTGGTATAATAAAGGAAAACACTTTGTATCGATTGATATCCAATAAGGTAAGCTGATTTTTTTTGTTTTAATAAAATAAAGTGTGTAGTAACGTCAAGTTGAAATGGCGGATCTCACAATCCATTTTTTTTATGAGTAGTAACAAAGAGATTACATTAACAGATCTAAATATATCGTTATGTATAAATTGAAATAAACCATTTTAATAAGATTCTAAAATAATTTTGGGCGGTACATAATTTTCTTTTTAGTTTAGTTTCTAGTTGAGCATACAAACTTTAAGTAAAAACTTATGTTAGTGTATACCTAATTTATTTTAGCTTTTAAGCAATTGTAATGAAAGTTAATTGAAATGTACCCTTTATTTGTTCCAGCGCGTTTGCTTTATCCAGTTTTTTGCTTTTTTTAAAATGTAGCTAGCGGTATTGGTCTGATCCATTTTTTTATTTAATTGGATATTACACTTGCAAAAATATATTCTTGCTCAGAGCAAATTCCTATGTTCATTAATTTTACAATAAACTAATATGATTCGACAAACAATTATTCTCGAATATTTTATGTGAATTTTTGCAAGCTTAGGGTGCCAAATTTTATAAATTTAGCAGCTTTTTCTATCAATTTATGTGCCATTCCAAAACTATTAGGTATTTCTTTTACCTTTGGAATTGTATAATCTTCATTTTCATCACACGGGCAAATCAGTTGGCAATTAGTTTTTTTTTCCTTTGTGACTAAACAATTTTGATTTCTATCTACTCTCTAATCAATTACTATGAATCTCTCGACTCATCTCTCCTAAAATTTTACTTATATATTTCATTCAGACACCAAGCTGATAGTGATGAGCAAAGCAAGACCAGTCTCGGTCTTGGTCTTGGTCTTGCTCAAATCTGTCTGGTCTCGGTCTTGGTCTTGGTCTTGCTGTATTTTGTTTGGTCTTGGTTTTAGACTTGGTCTTGCCATAATTTCTTAACGAACATATTTCAAAACATTTTGTAAACATTTTATTTTTATGCAACAAATATTTTTAAACCTAAATTTACTATCTTTGAATTAAAAAAAGTTCATTAAGACATTATGTACTCTTCGAACATTTTTGTAGATCCTATTTTTTTAAACAGTGATTTCTTTGTTTTTTCATGTATATCGTTAAAATCTAGTAAAGAAAACTGACAATTCGACATGCCAACTTATATTGTTCCAAGAAAAGCATATGTTGACGCTGTTACAAATATTTCATCTTATATAGTTACTGTGAAAAACAATTTTTGGGTCGAGTCTTGCGTATTTAGTCTTGGTCTTGCATAGTCGGTCTTGGTATTAGTCTTGTTCTTGTTCATTCTGTCTTGGTCTTGGTCTTGCGAGTCGAAGAAGTCGAAGAAGACCAAGACCAAGACAGCAAGACTATTTTTTATAAGACCAATTTTGCTCATCACTACAAGCTGAGTTGGCTGGAGCCTAGGGAGGCAGTTTTTAGGGAGAAATTGTCTAAGATCTACCTTAATCCAAAAAAACCAGAGTATTGGGAACAAAATAGGCAAAATAGCCACAAGACAGAAGATGTTTTTGTGTAAATTGTGGAATGTGCAAGACTTGCTAAAAATAAATGTTTAAAATATGTTTACGATGAATGAAACTAGAGCTAGAATTATTTCGAAAATAGATCCCAAAAAATTAATGTATTAGATATATTTTAAATTGAATATTTTCAGTGAAGATTTAAACAAATTCGAAAAATTATCTATTATCAGTTAAATTATAGAGAAATATTTATTTAAAAATTTATTTTATGCCAAGGTTTATTTATATTTTACAATAATTTAGACATTGCTCGTGTTTGCAATGCAGTCTCTAAAAAGAAATCCAAAAGGTGTTCTCTTACTATGGCAAGCGGCGAAATATCCAACTATTTTTATAGCTGTAGTTTACCAATCTTCCTTTTATCAAACCGATCAATAAACTCTTCTTTTTATAGGTTTAATGGGACAGGAGTTCGAATTCCACTATCTCCTTTCAACTAAAGCGAGACGATGCCATCAACCGTCATCAGACAAAACTCCGCCTTTTTATAAGCGCATATCAAAGAATGCAATCCCTCCCTAACTGCATGGTGCATAATAATCTATTTTCGGAATACCTGACCGAAAACCGGACAATTGTAGTGTGGTTTATGTCCATCCGTGCTTTCGTTTACGATATGGTACCGAGATGGAGCCAGGTACATCGAATGCTTTTATGTATTTAAATAGTGGATTTTCTGCAACCACACCCAGACTATAGAATTCCGAACATTATGGCACATAAAATGGAAAATCCTGCCCACAAGTCGCGGGGAAGCCGCCCTCAACAGTGCGTCGGCGTGGCGTCGATTCGTATACCGCCGGGACGCTATCAAACACTATCACTCCAGATCGTCTGGCGGCCCTAGTCAGTTGGTTACGACGTCTACAGCAAGCAACACCTGTCAACAAGATCCGTAAGTTTATTTGTTTATGCATGTCTACCACTCATTATAGTCTAAATAAAAAAAAATATTTAAAAAGAAAAACTAAGCATGACTCTTAAACTCCCTAAGGACTAGCACCCTTTAAATCCATCTCAATTGGAATGAATGTAACCAGCACGGTATAAACTTCCCCCTGTGTGTCGTAAATATTTCCAAGGGTTCAAGATCCTCTCGGGATTTTTATTCTGCTTCAAAAAGGGTGAAGCTCTTCAACTTAGTATACGTAGATGTAGACACAGTGTTAACTTCTGTTTTCATATTTGCAGTACGGAAGTCCGGGTGGACGAAGATTTTTGATGATTTAATGTAAACCCCCTGTACGTATACTGAATGTATCCTGAGTGTTTTCTGTCCGGTATACCTTCAGTATACGTAACAGGAGGCCGCATTTCTACAAGAACCTCTTCATCGGCGAACAGGATGGACCTCTGGCAATGTAGTGAAGTAACAAGTAGTTTTCCTATATGTTTAAACAAAGTCTGGTACAATAATAATAATTAATATTGCAACAGATTATGTTTTATACAATTTTTGAATAAAATTTTAGTATATTGTTATACAAGTAGATATAAATAATTGAATATCAAAGTAGTTATTGAATAGTGAAGAATAAATTAATTTTTATTGTAATCAAGAATTAAATATAGTTTATTTGGAATTCTAAACAAAAACATTCAAGTATATGTGAATATTATAATAGATATACAAAAGTTTTTTATCAATTAATTTTGTTTATGTGATATATGAATAAAAATGCATAATAATCTCAATTATTGTTAAAAAAAGTGAATAACATATTAATTAATAATAACTTTAACTTCTGTATTCTACTAAAACAGTGATAATGTGTAATTTTAATTTTTTTAAATGTTTTCAAACAAAAAATAAATATTTAATTCCAATACTCAAGCCGAATGTTTTTGTTAATTGATATTTATTACTACTTGCACATGTTTCGTTACAATAGAAATAAATAATTAAATATAAAAATAATTATAAGTAATTCACTGTAAATAAGAATATTCACAAAACATGTATACTTTTGAAAATAAATATTTTAGTATCTTTAAGGATTTTAATATTAACAACACAATTGCAATGAAATGTTGTACTGTTCCAAAAATAATAATGATGCAATACCTATAGCAAACATACATGACTTAACACAAGCAATAGATATTGTTTTAACCCAGATATCCTAACATGATCTGGTATAACAAGAAAATAGTGATTGTATATATAGTATATAAAGTTGTGTAAGAGTAACTGATTTTGCAAAAATCGGCTTGTACATTAATACTGCTAAGATTATCAGGTATTTGTATGCAACTGCTATTATTGTTAATATTGTTATACATATTAAATATACCTATGCTACAAAATAAATATTCAAAAATCCTATTCCTTATTATACTAAATATATTTACGACAGAAGCTCCTTCAAATTTAACAGAAACAATGGTGGTTTTATGGTTACAAAAATTGTATTATGTAACACGCATCATCAAAAAAAGGTTTTTAAACACACGTGATTTTGATGTGTTCAATGAGGCAATGATATAAAGGCTTAAGAGTTAATCAATTTCAAGGTCATCTCTTAAATCTTAAACGTTAACCTCACTTTTAACTTTATAAATAAATTATGCATGATGAATGTTACATTAGACACCTTATTTGAGCAGGAGTCCATCATATGTCGGAGACCATAAAAAGTTTCATACAACTTTATGTATATTTAAAATTACTATACAGGGTATAAGTACCGTAAATTAAAGGCATCATAGATTTTTAGGTCTAAATACATGGTGTTTCAAAAATATGGTACAATAAAAGTTTACGAAGCCTTGTACCAAGCCACTGGGTTATTAGAATTTGACAGAATTAATACTGTTCATTTTGAAAAAAAAAATTAATTTGTAATTTCATTCCCCGGGAAAATATGAAATAAAATGTATCTATTTCTTCTGTACCTTTCAACAGGCTGTATCTCACAAACTAAGAACGTTGGAGAAAAGTTGTATTTAGGTATTTTAAATATTTCTTACTGATCTATCATATCTCTAATCTATGATACTTATTTACGGACCACCCGGTATATTATGCTTATTTCAATAGATCTAAATATTTATTTAAATTTCGAATGATTATAAAAAGATTATAGTCCCTATATATGTAAACTTATTGAAATTATTATAACATCAATGTAATAAAACTGTTTTATTGATGCTCCCCCCTTCGACCGTTTTTCTGAGGACCATCTCAATGTAAATTTGTACAAAATTGTTTGCAAAGCAGTAATAAAATGGCATAATATCAACCAAACGGCTAACTTTATCCAATTCATAAAATAGTACAATCTCCTTTGTTATAAGAAGTTCTTGAAGTTGCATAGTACAGGAACTGCATTTTATGCTTATTTTGAGTGCTTATTTTGAGTGCTTATTTTGAGAATCTCAAGCGCAAATTATATCTAGCTCACCTCTTGGAAGAAGCCGGCAAATTAGACAGGCTAGTGATTCAATAAAGCAAATAGGAGCTTTAAAATGAGGGCAGACTAACATTTTCTCATATCGCCTATTAGTTATGGAAAAAATATTAGATAGTTCAGTTAAATTTTTGGGAGAATTTATGGGAGAACTCAGTTAAAAAACATGCTATAACATTCAACCCAGTTCTCCAGCCGAAAATATTTTTTATAATCATAGTTGGTAGTTAGAAAAGACAATTCTCAATAAATTTTTTTTTCAACAAGTTTTGTTTTGCCAGAATTCTCTGGAAGGTGTTCCAGTTGATATTTTTAGTAGTAACAAAAATTTATTGAAGGACTCAATAGCCAAATCGTATTCTTCTAATTTTGAAGCTGTTTGAACTATGGGAACACTAACAAGAAATCTTCAGGCTATTCTGACTCTTGATCACTTAACGATGACACTTTTATATAAATGCATAATATTGTTTAACAATATTGAGGTTGTTGGAAGTATAGAAAAAGCTCAAAATATCCTATTGACATAAAAACGACGTTTCCATGAGAAATACATTGATTGGCACTAACGACAGTAGATACCACAAACTGAGAAAATTGTCGAAATAACTTATACTGGGAAAAAGATTTGATCGGTTTAAATATCCAAACTTGAAAACTTAGTAAACAGTTCTATTTTAAATAAAGATGAAAACCACGTTGGTGAGTTCAGTTTACATTCACTTATGCAAAATTGATACGTGTGGCAAGTAAAATGGGTTGTCTATCTTTCACTCAGTAACCATAAACAATGAAATGACCTATATCTAATGGTATTAATGGGTTTTTGGTTTATTTAAATTTCCTTGTGTTTATATTTTAAAGTTGTTGGCCCATGGTAAGATTATATTTTAAGCAGAGCACGAATAATAATATATAACTGCCATACCGATCCGATATCGATATCACTAACGTCAAATATTGGCTTCCAAAGTTGTTGTATTTTTATAGGTTGAGTTTATTAAACGCCCCACTGCTATACCGATATTTTTATGTGTATTTTGAAAACCTAAATTTAACAGAATTGTACAGGGTTGACCAAATTGGATGGTATTGATGGGTATTTAGAAAATTAGAGAATATTTGAGATAGCAGTTTGGGTCAATTTTGGAAAATCGCATTAACCCAGATAGCGCAAACACGTTTCAAAGACATCTTAAAGACGTTTGCTCACGATGTTCATGACGTTTCGAAGATGTCCGCTAATATCCAAAATGTTTTGAAGACGTTTTCAGGACGTATGTACATTGTTACAAAACAAGGAGTATTTGGGACATCCATTTTTCTACGTCTTTAAGACATAAGTGTTTAGATTTAGAAGTGCGTTTTATTGCAAACATTTTACTTTGCACTTCTAGACAGAGTTCTCACTTTTCTTTTTTCTCCATAATATTCATCAACTATCGTCCATTGTTAGGTTAGTTCCAAATGTTGATTCATATGATTCTCATGTTAAAGGATGACATGAATAGGAAGTGTATGTCTGTGTCGCCCTCTACCTTTCAAGTGCTCAATAATTTAGTGATGCTGGAGACTTGCCCCATTAAAAATTGCTAAAAGAGTTGAACGTCCACATTACCAACATATTTAAAACGTCTTTAAAACATCCCTACAAAGGCGTTTTAAACTGATCGTAAGAAGGACGTCTTAAAAACTTCCGTTTTACGTACCAGGGCGTTTGGACCAAAGTAAGTCATAAACTGGACGTTTTTAAGATGTAGTGTGCTATCTGGGAATATATCGAAAATGAAACTATTTAAAGAAAATCTGACAATACACAATTTTAAAGAAGAAGATAAGTAAATGCGTAGCAATGAAACATCTTCACAGACAGCCAAGCAGCGCTAAAGGCACTCAACTCCATAGAGATCTATTCTAAGTTTGTATATGATTGTGTGCGGGTCCTAATTACACTATGTGAGCGTAGCAATGTTACGGTAGCCTGGATACCGTGGCACGAGGGTCATAAGGACAACAAAAAGGCGGATGAAATGGCCAAACAAGGCTCATCAATGCCATTCGTTGGGCCGGAACCCTTCTGCAGCGTTGCAAAAACCGTAACAAGAAGGGAAACAAAGATGTGGGTCGCCCACAAATCTCTGAAATGGTGGAGGAACTCACAAGGACAGAGGCAAGTGAAACAGTTCATATTAGAACACTCGCCAAAATTTACAGCAGATCTGATGGCCAAAGATAGGAAAACTGTCAAAGCTGTAGTGGGTCTGTTAACGGGGCATTGTAAGCTCAATAGGCATTTAAAGCTGATGGGAGTGACAAACGAAGATATGTGCAGGTATTGTCACTTAGAGGAAGAAACGGCAGAACATATTCTATGTCAGTGCGCGATAGCCTAGCAAATGTGCGGTTTTTTGCATTTGGCGAAGAAAAGCCATTGACAGAGAGCTATATGAAAGGTTCAGTCTCCACACTAAGAGACTGTCAGTAGACAGTCAGGCTGGAGAATGTTTGGAGGATTTAGGAGATTTTTCACGGAAGTACCTACTACAGACAGTGAGTGGAAAAATATGTGCAAATGAAAAAAAATCCGATTAATCTTCATTAGTGAGCTTGTTAATGCAATTGCAGTTTGCAATCTGGATCTTATTCTGATGAATCTTGTCAACGAAATTCAAAATTTAAATTATTAAAAGATGGATTATTTACGTTAAAATTTTCTAAAATTCGTCTAGGAAAGTCTACAACAAACACTTAAGCACCTCCGTAATAGATAAAGAAGTGTTTTATGTATCGTAAAAAATAATGAACAATAAATGTCAGTATTTTATTGAAGTACCTCCATTTTATGTCTTACAACTAACAGTCTTGTTACTACTTTATTTGTGACCTATGATATGAAGCTGAAAATAAATTTTAGTGTTGGTAGATTACCTAACATCGTACAAGGTGTTTACAAACTGCTTGACATAAAATTCAGACAGAAACATGAAAACTAGGTATCCACTACACATAATTCTGAAGACGTCACTTTTATAAAAAAAAAGCTGGTAAAGAGAGACGTCTTTAAGCTGATATGTCGACGTTATAACTTTAACCCCCTCCTCCCCTATCGTCACTCCACCCAATTTATTGAGTCAAAAGATCTTAGACACCCTTAGACATGATTGCATTATTGGATTCGCCTCTACAAGATGATTAGAAAAATGTTGGGAGTTACCGATAATTTTATTGTACACTATTCCTTCACTCCAGCACTAACTTTACTCAATCAAGTAAACGATAATTGCTTGGGGACAAAAGCATAGCGACTGAAAAACTGGTTAGGTTAGGTTTGACGGTTTTCTATATTTTCACCATTAATAATGACAGACTAATAATTGGTCGGCAGGATATAGCCTTGTTTGGTAATTCATGCAATTTGTATAGGAATACTAAAAGGATCCATAATGATGTCTATTCCTTCTTGCTAGAGGTTGGGGAATATACCTACCATGGGGTCCAGGAGTTCTGTATGAATCAAATGAGCTTTCAATCCCTCTGATAAGAAGGGGTCTAAAGATCTCATTCGTTAGTTTCCAGTCTTCTTAGCTTATCTTTATTTATAGAACCAGGAACATATGGAATCTAAAGGGCCATACATAGTCAAGAGTAGGGACTTCTGAAAATTATGCAATAGCACTCTTGAACTGTGGATAATTGAGTGCTCCTACATAAAACAGAACGAAACAAATATGATCAATTGATTTTTATTTAAGTACCTAAGTAACCAGCAAATTTCCCAATTCTATGGTGGTGTAATTTAATATACACATAGAGTCAAAAGTTTTGCATCACCCTAAATCTCCGAAAAAAAAAAGTGTTCATTATAAATGGATCAGAGATTAATCAAATAATTAGTTTCAATATTTGTATATTTGTCAAAAATTTTTATTATCCAATAATAAACTTGCTTTAAACATAAAAAGTATTCTTAGAAATTGAATAAATTACATACAAATTGATTCTTTTTGAAGAAAAGGTTAAGTGAGAACCTGCATGAGAACTTTTAATAAAGAGTATTTCCTCATCTAGAATTTATGCAAGCTTGAAGTCGCCTGCCCATGCTGTTTACCAAATTATTGATATTCTGTTGAGGAATATTTCGCCATTCTCCTTGGGCCGCAGGAACAAGCTCTTGTACACTCCTAGGTGGATTTCTGCGTGCTGCCACTGCCCTGGCAAGCATGTCCCAAGCGTGTTCTATGGGATTCATGTCAGGAGATAGGGCAGGCCAGTACAAACGATTGATCCCTTCAGTTTCAAGATACTCATTTACAGCTTTGGTCCGATGAGGTCGGGCGTTATCGTCCATAAAAACGAAGGAATTGCCAACAGCTGCGCGCTATAGTCACGTGAGGATGTAGAATCTCTCTGAGATAATTCTGTGCGATCATTTAACATGATACCAGCCCAAAACATAGCACTTCCTCCTCTGAAGGGCCTTGAATGTTAAAATGATCGCACTAAAAGTGTTATTTTACAAAAAAAACTGTAAACATCTGTATATTGCAAAAAATATGGAACATATTGAAATGCTAAACATTGATGAACAAGCCAACAAAAAATTGTTAGCGCAAAAAAATTCCTTCGCGTCCGAAGAAGGTGATGCAAAACTTTTGAATCTATGTGTATAATATTCGTTTGTACCAAAATCAGGAGATATAATATAATCAAAAGAATCAAAAGAGAAAAACAATAACTATAATGGACGCATCAATTGATTCATCAATATCTTCCATGGTTCTCAGGTTAAATGGAATGTTTATTTTTAATTTTGCTTTATTTGAAGTACTTATTTAGTTTCATTAATTATTGAACCTTTAAGTTCTACAAATTTGAAGTTACAATAGTTGAAGATAAATTTAACGAAAAAAATTTGTCACTCAATACAGTTTTTCATAAAAAGGGTTAAGTTCAGGTAGCCGTTGCACTGGTGAAAGTTATTATGTAACAATTTAAGGTGCCAAACCAACTTTCTAAATAACCCTTTACGAAATTCTTATGTAAGATATTTCAGTTCTAAAATAGACATTATCCAGTAGTAAGCTCAAACTTTTGTTACGTTGTTTGTGTCCATGCATATATAGAGTGTTGTTTTACATAGTGAAAATTTGGATTATCGTTATAAGAAGGTACTAAGTATATATTGATTTATTATAATGTTTCAAATACAAACTAAACTTATACATAGAAGTGAATGTAGTAAAATATTCTTCTTTGGTGATCATTTTTGAAAAATATGATATTTAATTGAGGTATCTGTTGCTTTGAGCAGCTGTAGTATCTTTGATTGGTATTATTAAAGCTCGTTTACCTACACTACTTGTATTATATCATATTTCACATTTGCATGAGTACTTAACTCTACTCAGTACAAGCTGATATCAGAATCATACCAATATCAACCAACACTTATCTGTGAATATATAATTTTGTTAAAGTAAAAAGAAAGATTCTATGCCCAAAGAATTGAAGCAGCTATTGAAAACAAAGATGATGTGATTCAGTTATAGAATCAGATTGCTGTGATTAATTTTTTTTATGTAATAGGTCTCCAAAAAGCTATTAACAAAATAAAAGTGAATAAGTTTACGTGTTAAATTATGCATAGGCTGCTGTTAAAAAGATAGTTTGTATTTACAACACAAAATCAATCAAATGAATGCTTTTTTGGAATCACAAGGACGAGACGCAGCTGATTCCAGAATTCCGGGAAGGATTAGATTAAAAGACAATGGTCCTTTAAAGTTTTCCTTATAATAATTCATTAACATTTTTGGTTCAAGAAAATAAATCAAAACCATTCTCTTCCGTGTAACTATTCAAAAAAAAATTGTTTAGCTCTCCAAGTTGTTCTAAGAAAGTTATACTTAAAATTCAAAAACAGTACTTGCTTTGTTTTAAATATAAATGCACTTTAGAAATCCAAGATGTTTAATATTTTTTCAATCTCTCTAAAAAGTCATAAACCGTAATCTGTGATATTTCATTTTTATTAGGTATACGAAGTGTGTTTTACTGGACATAAAGCAGCTTTATGGATTCAATAAATTAACCAGTGACATATAAACACGTTAATTATATAAAAATAAAGGAGCTTTATGTTAATAATAATTAATAATTAATACTTGATGCAATGTACATTAACGATAACTTTAATAATTTAATAGGCTCATAAAGGAATGTTGGCAGTTATTTGTTTAAAACTTGGAATGTTTGTTTTAAATTATACTTAAAAGGAAAAATTACTAATCTAATCCCTTTCGTTACTATAACTAACAATTCGAACAGCAGCCTTAGTGCTCATTCACACAATCCGGACAGCATCAGGTCAAAGATTACAGAATAAAAATATAAGATGTTTCACTCGTTAGAATTTATCGCGTAAAGCACAGATGCCGCTGGTGACTGTCTGGTGACTTGGATGGTACAGTACGTCGCTACGTCCTTACTTGCATTTAATTTAGCATATTATACGGGACGTCGCCCTTCGAGCTCTGTTATTTTAGAGCGGTGTTTATTGGTTGTTCGTGTTTTATATTTATGTTGTATAGATTTTTTAAATTTATTAATTAATTGTTGGAATGAGCAAAAAATTATATTAATATTTTTCTATTTAATAGCAAAGCTTAAACACTAAATATTTTGTAATATCTGCTAATACAAAATTACGGATTTATTTTTATAATAAGGATATTATATAAACAAGTACATTACACAAGAAAACACAAAAATTCAATTATATAGCTAACCAAAGGGGAATTGGTCAGTTCCTTTTGAACGAATTCACTAAATTTTCTTTTCATCATCCATGTAATCAATTTCCTTTCAAATATTATACCAGTCTCTATACCAGAGTCCGTATATATTTTACTCTCAAATGTATATTGAAAGATTTGAAAAACAATAGATTCAATTTAACACATAAACCAAACTCCAAACTTAGTATTTTACAACATTTATAAAAATTTTTAATAAAAGTATCCTGCAGCTGCTTCTCTTTTTACTGTTTTAACCCTGTCAATCCAAAAAATACGCGTTTTAAAGATCAAAATTTAAGATTTAGTTGCCTTATTATTCTGGAGTGCTAATGAGCATATATTTAATTGAATTTGTGATAAATATCTGCTAGATTATCAATAAGTATCACAAAATTACTAAGATGCTGGATAAAAACTGTGAATTGATTCATTTTAAAAATTCAAGTTTATTTTTCACTCACCTTTTCAAATTCATATCCCGAACATTTTTCGAAATAATTATTATTTAAAAATAAACCTTTGTGATAAAGACTCCTATTAATTTAAATATATATTTATCTAATTACCCCTGTATAGCTTAAAATAAAATAAGCTTTTCGAACTTATTTGGTATCTACCGGTCTCGTTATTGACAACAAAAGCGAGTCGTAAACATAATTTATGAGAACGGCGTCCGTTTGGGACAGCAACTTGAATCAAACCGCCTTGGAGTGAAACATCTTATATTTTTATTCTGTAATCTTTGATCAGGTGCTCTATTTACTCGAGAGCTGGCCAATATCCTGTAAGAACTTTACTTCAGTTATTAATCTGAATTTAATACTATCAGCTTGTTTCGAATACTATTTATGTTGAGTAAACAAGTTGTATTAAAACCAGAACCTAACACATTATATAGCAATCCTGTCAGTATAAGTAGTATAGTTAAATATATACAAAGTTCGAGATTTCCTACTATTGAGCATGAAATTAAATCCAAGTTTGCCTAAACTCGAAAAAACTAAAAATATCAAACCGTAGTCTAAGCTTCCAAATATTACACGTATTAGTAAACAAAATAATTGTGTTATATTTAGGGGTAGCACCACTTGAAGCTTTCTAAATCCACTTTTTCTGGGGTGAATCAGCCGCCATTTCTATTTTTATACAGTTTTGTTTACTATTTTTAATTCTAATGGCTGTGACTGTGAAAGTAATATAAATATCACTCAAATAATATAATAAATCCATTTGACAATACATGTAATTATAGGGACACTTATAGGTCGAAAATAATATTCACACACATATTTCTCAGAGCAAAAGATTTAAATGGGTTATTTTTGTCGTTTTGTTTGTGTATAAAGAATATTTAAAGCATTAGCTTGTTTGTACACCCAGACGTGAGTTGTTGATATTATTATGGATATTTATTTGATTGGTATGTTGTTTTTGAATATCTCTTGTGTCATTATTGTCAAATATTTCACAGCCTATACTGGATTTTCTCTTCGAGCTTGAAGATATTTTCTATAAAGATCAAAATATTAACACGTAGGTACTCCAAGAAAACATGAGAATATTTTTAAAAATAACAGATTTGAGAAAGAGATTATTGTAGAAGAAAAACGGGCATAAATACCATTAATTGTGTTCAATTTTATTTAAAAAAAAAGATCTCAAAATGACAACAAGAGGGGAAGTTTTACAAAGCATTAGGAAGTATGCCAAAAATCAAAAAATGCCTAGTTTATCATTCACAAAATATACAAAAGCTTATCAAAGAAGATTAGGTACTCTTTCCATTAAACAGAATTTAAGTTTATAAATTATGTGTAAGATTCCCATTTAATTTACAAATGAGTTAATATTACATCTGTTTGCATGTTCTTGTGACTAAATTAACTAATTAGATTTGCTCCCGAGAAAACTGCCGCCATCTTTAACGAAATCAAGGAAACCAGACATGTTTGGCTAACAATTTGTGTTCGGTATCATATTATACTTAAATATATAACAAAGTTCCGTTTGGAAATTATGAACACATTTCCAAAAATAAACATGGTTCATAAAGTTTAGTTGTTCGGAGAAAAATCACGTACTGATGAGAAATAATAATTTATTAGAATTGCTTTATTGACGAATAAACTAGACGTTAAAAGTTGAAAGAAAGGTTTTTGAGCGGTTGTAAATTATGGAGCAATGTAATAAAATTTTCACTTTCCGTTTAATGCCAATTGTATGAAAATTATTAACGCTTTTTATAAGGTTATATAAAAGTATTAAATGCACAGTAATTAGTTACAATCAATTTATAATTAGGTATTACAAAATAAGTCTAACAAAGTAAAATTTAAAAAAAATAATAATAGTGGGTATCTATGTATGTACAGGGTAGCGAGAAAGTCGGGCACCAAGTCTTTTTCTTTGAAAAT
>CAJUYI010000281.1:140234-155694 GCA_910591695.1 Galerucella pusilla | reverse complement strand
AGCAATAGAATAGATAATTATTATTATAATTTACGTCAAAACCAGCGATAACGACTTGATTGTACATTTTGTATATTTTTAGTTGGAAGTAATCCATTAGTTTATACCATAAAAATTGATAAATGTTTTTTTGTGACAAGACTATCGAAATTTCAAACTAACAACTTATTCGATATTCTTATCGCATATATTTATAAACACGTTACAATGAAATGAAAATCACATCAATCAGTCTACTCAAATTGAATTATTATTTATTACATAACGAGTTGAATTTCAATGGCAACGACATCTAACAGAAGTATTTTTGTCAAGGACATATTTAAAATAGCTTCATTGTCAATGAATTTTTTGTCACTATATACGATAAGCTGCGGATACACAAATATCTGGGAGGTCCCAATCGGATGGAAATATACGGCGTTATTCAAGTCATTTGCGAGGAAGGTATTTGCATTTCCATCGTATTTTTTATACTCTATGGCACGCTCTATGGTACTTTCCAATCAAGTTCTTTTGAGCTGTAAAAGTTACGCTTAGTGTTTTGTACTAAAAATCGTCTCTTTAGACACAGTAAATAATGTTGCGTTTATCTTTAGTAAAGAAAAATAGAATAAATATAGTGAATTCACTTATGTTATCATGTTAACAGGCTATTAATAACGATATCGTGTTAGGTCATAATATTTCATTCAGAAACATTTTATAATAAGTCTATCGATATATCTATACCATAAATATACTTTATTTAATCTTTGAAAGGTTTGGAAACACGAGCCTCACGGACCTAAGCCTAAATCCACTACTGCTTACTCTCTATAGAATGAAAATACTTCTAAAAATATGTATGTGTCAATAACAAAAGAACTGATCAGAAAAAAATAAATTGAATCTAAATAAAAATAATAATACATTTATTGCTTCTCAAACATAAAGTTTGGGATAACCAAAAATTTCAATATTCTCCAAGTAGGTATAACAGAATAAAAATTATTAAAAAAATTATTCACTCAAAATAAAAGAACGTAATTTCAAGATATTCCATATATATCCAGTAATTATCTTGGCAGATTCATAACTTAAGTTATTCAGAGTGGAAATCAGTGCATTAAAATTACCAAAAAAGTTGACTTTTGGCTTCATTACTGAATATATTGGACAATCAGATAACAAATGGTGGAGGGTTTCGTATTCATTCTTATTACAAGATGTGCATAGTTCTTTCGGGTTAATATTATATCTATTACCGTTGAAAGAGAAAAAAATGTTATGACTATTTGACATCCGTAATTGTGCAAAAGTGCGAGTGACTTACATGGGTAGTTTAAGTAACAGGTATTGTTCTACTCGGCCAGTATATAGAATATACTATTCAAGCTGGTGTATAAGTTCATGAAAGAGCACCGCTGTGGTAAACTAAGATCCATACAGTTGAATTTATTGTACTTATAAATTTTCAAAAAGAGTCTTTCGGTTATTTCTTATTCTAGGCTTTCTCAAATATTCAAACCTTCCGCAAGGTCAAATATAGTACGCATTTGAGTAGCCCAATTAAAACAAAGCTTGGGAAATCGAGTATTTTCCATTAGGAGAATTTTTTCCAACCAAATCTCATCTAAAACTATCTTTGTAATCTTTTTACAGTTTTTTTTCATACCTGTATACAGTGTCTACATTCACAAACTGAATCTATTGTAAAATGTCGGATTTTTTTATGTTTATTTTATATGAAAACACAACCGCATGAAAAATTACTGCTTGTTTTTAACCATAAATTTTGAACATATGTCTGCATCAGTTTATTTGTTTGAAATTTTAAAATTTCTGAAATAAACTGTGAATTCACTTTTATAACTTATATAATGGTTCATATATTATTACAACACAAGCTAGGAGATGTGCTAAGCTTTGTATAAACAAAATTTTGAATCTGTGTGGAATTAATAGCTTTAACAATGGTTGTTAGAGGGCGTTTTTTATTTACTGTCATAATTCGTCATAAAACCAGCTGTAAATTGAAAAAAATCTAAGTAGGTAAAGAATTTTTCACAATATTCCGTTGACTCGCATTAAACGTTTTTTTGCTTTGGAAATAAAGTGCAGGTCAGACAAAGCGAAACAAGCAATGTTGACACTCCTGAGACCTAGTGTGTTCCCTTCCTTCTACTTAGTTTCCGAAAAAGCTCTCAGAAACTACCAAGTAGTTACTTCTTCCAGAATCTACACTCTTCTTAAGGTGTCCATTTAGACGGTAGTGGTCTGCCATAGGACACTTGTCAACATTCATAGAGCAACAGTCTTAGGTACTGGCACAGACATTATTTTTATTTCGCCCAGTTTTAGTTCCATCAGTAGTAGAAGTATTTTTGAATGTCCTTGCCCTACTAGATCTTTCCAATGTTTCAGTACCCAAAAGTTGATATTCGCTAGTTTAGATTATGCTTATAGTTTTCTCCAGCTTCCAGTGATTGGTTCCTGGTTCTTATTCTATCTCAGTCCCTTTTATTACCTTAAAGCCATTCTGGTAACTAAATATGAATTCCATTTATAAATTGAAATAAATGATACGTTTTCAACTGTAAATTAAACTTTTTTAGTGTTTGTGAAAATAATTAAAGGGCTATCAAAGTTATTTTTTCACTACTGGCTGTGAAGTTGACTGTGAAGTCTCTATTAGCGGTCAATAATCTTTTCTATTAGAGAATTATTGGAACTTTTATAAGGTCAAGCAGTAATAGTGCCGTCCTTATAGTGACATATACGCATGCGTATTTGATGTTTTGAATAAGGGAAACATTATTAAGGTTAGTGCTTGTCCTTATTTGTGCGCGATTACTGCAGTGCACTATCCCGACTTTATTTCATGTTTCATATTGATGTGTCACAATGTGTAGGTGATCTGTGTCATATGTGACACCTACCTTGGCGAGGTAAGTGGTTACGGTAACCAAAAGAAGGATTGAAACTCTTGTAAAAGCTAAAAAGTCAGGAGATGTAGTTTACACTGAGAAACGAGAAAACAAGAAAAAAATGCGAAAATTTACAGAGCAAGACGAAAATCTAGTAATTGAGCACATTCAGTCATTTCCAAAAGAGCAAAGTCATTACAGTAGATTGAAAACCCAAAAAGAATATTTAAGTCAAGACCTTAACATGAACAGATTGTATATGGCATTTAAAGAAAAGTTTCCCCAGACGCAGATATCGTACCGTTATTATTATACTACGTTCAAAGAGAAATTTCCCAACCTTACCATCATCCTGGTACTGACACCTGCGATACTTGCGATTTGCTAACCATGCAAATGAATAATGATCCTAGCAATCGGGATGCAAAGCAAAAACTTGAACTCCACCATCGTAAATCTCAAAAGGCTGTGACAGAGATGAGACATGATCATGAAAATTCCCAACTTCCTTCAATTTCTATGTGTACGATTTCGGTTGATCTCCAACAAGTTCTGTCTCTTCCTGCTTTAACACATTGTCAGATGTACTATTTACGGCAACTTTCGTGTTTTACAACTTGTGTGTGCATGTAGCAGACAATAACAAAGGTCTTATGTTTTTATGGCATGAAGGAATAACTGGACGAGGAGGAAATGAAATTGCCTCGTGTATATTGAAAGCACTAACCAGTAAAGTGACATATAAAAAACGGCTCACAGTTTGGAGTGATAACTGCGCTGGGCAGAACAAGAGCAAAATGCTCTTGTTTCTGTGGATCTACTTGGTTGCTCGGGGTTGCTTCCATGAAATTGATCATAAATATCTAATATCTGGACACTCTTTTCTTAGCTGTGACAGAAATTTTGCACAGATTGAAAAAAGAAGACGACGGGAGTCATGTGAAGTGCCTATGGATTTGGTCCGGCTCATGGCATCCCATTCATGGTAGCTTTGATGCAACAAGAAGATTTTTTTAATTTTAAATCTGCAGCTGAAAAAACATTAAACACCACAAACTTGAAAATTACTAAAGCACAATGGATAAGAATAAGCAAAGATGATCCTGGACAAGTAAAGATACGAGAAACTCTTAACGAATTAGATGCATGGAAAGTTACTAAAGTTTTCAAAAAGAACATCAACACTCAAAGTATTAAGACTATGAATTTAGAACCTTTAGAGTGCACCAGCAGAATAAGCGAAGAAAAAAAACGAATTTAAGATCGGTGCTGCCATACATTAAAGAAGAAAATAAAGCGTTTTTCCAAAATTTTTTAGTTTAACAATTATTTTCTAACTAATTTTTTTTGTAGTGTTGAATAAAAAAATATTAAGAATAAAATCTTTAATGTCTGACATATTCCATTTGTACGCTATTTGTTTTTTCATAAAATCAACATTTTTTAATTTTTTTTTAAGTTCGGTATTTCGTATTACAAATTTCAATCAGTAATATTAGTCTTACCTTTATCTGTAAATTATCAACTTTTTTTATTATTATTATTTTATTAATTCTATATTGTAAATACAGCAACACATTATTTACAAAAAGTTGATTTAGGTACTCAAAAGTTTAGTTTTGGCACTTTGCCCATTATTTACTTCAAGTCTTCATATACTATTCCTCCCTATAATATCCTTCTTATGAATATTTTTAACAATAATTTAACAATATTTTGATTTCGGCAACTCTGTTAGCGAACTAGAAATCGAAAATCGTTGTAGTGTTGTTATTTAAAGCAAAATATTAGAAGGGGAACTAACATGTCGATGTATTTATATGTTGTAGGTGAAACGTTTTATAGCTTTCAACACACATGTTTTTATAGAGTTAAGTGTTTTGGAATTTAGGTACAACATTTTTTCGTGGATTAATTTATTATCTGTACGAAATAAGTTGCTCTACATAATCAAGTTGACGACGGATTGGATTTAGGATAGGTATATGTAGTTACAAAATATTTTATTGATGTTAATCCAAGAATTAATCAACACAGAGAGACAAATCTTGATATTTTTTTGGAGAAATTTCAAAAATAAGTATTGCCAAGTTGATTTAGAGCTAAATATCTGCTAGCTGGAAGATACAGCATCCAGTATAATTGGTGGCAATCTACTTAATAACTATTTTTACCCTACGTTGAGCGCGATTTGGTGATACAAATTAAAATTACATTGAGAAATGTCCATCCTGTCAAAAAACAATCTATAAAATTGTCTGTATATTACCGAAAATAATTTTTTTTTTGTGTATTTGACTTTGTGCTGTGTTCCGTATTCGATTTATGGTATATTTTTTAAATATAAACCTGATCCAGCGTGTTGAGGATCAAAAAATTATTAAATATTATATAGACGAAGAGAATGAAGATTTTTTAAATATAACCTTTTTCCACTTCAATATACACTTTCATGTCCTGGCATCACAGTGCACAAAACATTCTCATTTTTCTCGATATGATACGATGATTCCGACGAGTTCTGAATGGAATTCGCCCCGTCGCCATTATTTTGTCTCGACTCACGCGGAATCCACCGAAAACATGTCACAACCGTTCCCTTTTTCAAGCGATTTTACGCCTTATTTATAAATTCTATACGACACATTTTCTCGTGAAGCACTAAAGAGCCACAGGGATTTTTAAGAGAAAGCGAAGCTACTATGAGGTAGTTTAGTCCTTTTGAAGTGTGTACAGAAGGTCGATTTTTAAAAATTCGGCAATGGTGTTCGATTAGTTCCATTATTTCTTGACATTGCTGCAATATATTATCTGTAGAATGTCTGCTGGCTGAGGGTATATGCATTTCGATTTTTCAGAGTTGTTGGGTTAGGTCTCGTATTTTTTTAATAAAACGGGCATTTCGCTGAGTCGCTATTTGTTTTTTGAATTTGTTACGACTGAAATTTAAATGCGAGTGGAAATCTTGTACTGTTTTATCTTTTTTTATTGTTTATACGATACAGAAAATGAAAAAATGTAATGCGACCATGTCAGAATAAACTAAAATATCTCATAGTTGTATGTATGTATTTTGAGGTGATATTCACTGAGACCTAAGACCTTTTTCAGGTTCCCATTCAGGCGACAATATCCCGTTAGGATCCCTGTTGAAATTCTTAGCGCAGTTTTACTTTGACTTATGCATTCATTTGATCTCAACAGGTTGTAGTCACCCAGAAGAGTCTTTGATTGTATAAGCCCTGCTAGATCTTTCCAATGGTCAGATCTTCTCTTTTTCTCGGCTTTACCTAATTCTTCCAATATTACATTGGCGCTGATTCCGCAAAAGGGTTCAGGCCCCCAGAAAGGTATTTCAGTCCCCCTTTTTGCTAGTTCATCTGCTATTTCATTTCCTTCTATTCCAGTGTGTCCTGGAATCCATGGTAGGGTGATTATATTGTTCTCGCCTAGTTCATAGAGTTTGTCTAGGCATTCATAGTTATTATTATTTTCTGAAGCATAAAATCTGTAAAAACCTTGTAATTCTATCTTATAACAAAAAATAGGTTTGTGTTTGTTTCGTGTGCATCACTAATTACATCATCAAAAAAGTTGTATACAGTTTTTCTGTAACTTATTCAGTTGACAGTTGGGAACAAAAATTCAACCATTTCATGTCTAATTGTATTTAGCGTTAATACGACTAAAATTATAATAAGTATTCTATACTTAAAGCACTTTATTTTGAGCTACTTTGCTCTCTAAAGTTCATTAACAAACGCAAACCATATAAATGAATCGATTTATTCCAAAACGAGAAAATGAAGAGGTCAAATTCCTTGAACAACAAAGTAAAAGATTTAACCAGTCGGCTCTTTAAGCTTCCCAGGTGGATATTTTTCTTTCTTACTAAGGATTATATTTTAATTAAATTTCCAAAACCACAGTAAGACAGACACGGTGCTCGATTACTTACGCGAAACGAAGAACAATCGGATTACAGCTGTATTTTATCGTTTAAGATATCTGGAAGCAATTCCGTTCTCGCCAACGAACGGTCGGGGATAAATTCGCTATTTACCTGTCTCTCTTTCACGTCTACTTGCAACTCGCTATTGCTTATTCGCTTTATTTATTGCCTTGTTTCGTGTTCGTACCCTCCGTTTATTCCGGCAACGGTACAGGGAAGGACAAGGTAAACGGTTAGGTTATTTTTTCTCAAGACTCTAAAAGGCAGAAAAGTTTTGTTTTCCTACCAAACAATTGTAACGAACAAGTAACAAGCCCAAACTAATTAACCTCGTACAACGAATCCCGTAACAAATTTGGAAAAGTACTCATCTTTTAATATTCATAAATAGAAAACATAATGTTAATTGAAGAGATCCAAGGAAACAAGCACATTAAAGAATTAACGTTTAATCATATTGTTGATATTGTTAACAATAAAAAGTCCTTTTTCTAATTATTATCACTACATATTAGCACTTTAGCTCTTCTATAGTTAAACGTGGCAATATCGAATGTTTTCGACTGAATTCCTTTCACGGCTTCAGATAAGCTTGCCGAAGTATAGCTTTATCAAATTGAACTGTTTTAGTTCATCCTTAAGCAAGAAAATCATCAATTTTTTTTATTTCCAGGAAATACAACCATAATCGCTCTCACTTCATTCTAGCGAGAAAAAACAACAATTTATGGACAACTACAGTTAAAATCATGCCACAATGTATCAAGAGGGTTTGCAGAAATAGATTTAGAAGACACAAAGTATTTAGTATCTACCCATAAACTAATTAGTTTATAATTTGAATAATTGTTAATCGATACACATTTCAAAACACAAAATCACAAAACTGAGTATACATATTTCAAAAACTTAAATATTCATACACAAAAAAACTATTAAGAAACGCGTTTTATTAACAACATTTCCAATATAAGCGAAAGAAACGCGCTATCCCAATAAAAACCGTTCCTGGAACGTGCACTTCACTGGATTTCCATTTCTAGTAGACTATCATATCGTTGGAATGTCATAAAATGAAGTGTTTCATTTCACATTTTGCCACAGATATGATCTACTATGAATGGACCTTAATAAAAATTTGATAACAAAATTTTGCAGTCTTAAACTTCAAAATAATTTTTGATTGTCTAGTTGTCAAATTTTTTCTGTTGTGTCAGTTAGGGATAAAAAAATTAATTTCTACTTATTTTCTCTTGACAACGGTAGCTGGAACGCTACCGAAAAGTTGAAATAAAGAATTTAAAAATATTGTGGTTTAATTTCCCAAGAAATTAAAAAAAAAAAAAAAAAAGAATAATTAGTTCTCCTTAAACCCTACTGCACTTTCGTGTCCTATAAAATAGTCTGAAAACCTTTAAACATATGCCTATTTTTTTGCTTTTTCCAGATTTTTATAACACCTCATCCGACCCTGCACTCATTTTCAGAAACGGCTTTAGTGAACCCATCTACAATATACAAACATCTGTAGATCTTCTGGACGACCTCTTGTATGGGTTTACATCGTCCCGAGGGAATTGGAAAAGTGTGTATCTTTCAGGTGACTCTCCCTCTTCAAGAATTACCTACATACAATGTGACTCATTCGTCAGGACGGCCTAACTTAATCTTATTGTCTATGAATTTACTTCAGACAATAGTTAAGGAGGACTAATTGAAGAAGGGAAAATATGGCCATTATAAGAAAGTTCCATTTCATCCACATGCATGACAAGAGAATATGTTAATTAGCAGTTTAGAGACAATTGGATTGACAAAACCAAATTCAAATTCACCAGGTCTGATTAATCCAGATTTTTTTTAAATGAAGATATGTGAAGAATATAGTATACAACCCGATGCCTGCAACTTGGAAAATAATGTACGGCAAGTAATGAAAATATTCCTACTGAAATGTTGACAGCAGCATTCGATAACTTATGCTCGATTTCACCAAACATTTCCTAAAGTTAGGTGATACCCAATTGGAATTCTTAATTCAATATATTCAATTCAATTCAATTTATATAGAAATGTCACAACAAAACTAGCAGTCAATTTAAACCCAACTGTGGAAACAGCGTCTCATTAAATGGAACCTTTTGGAAGATAATATAAACTTTTAAAAACAATCAATATCAACAATCTGTATTTTGTTATATTTTCCTGGAGGTTGCAGGTGAAATTGGTTATAGGATGGAATAATCATTGGAGTTTTTATATAAACTTTTCGACGCTACAATCAAAATTATGAAAACATTTCATAGGATATTTTTTGTAGAGCGTTTTATTGGCTATAATTTATCTTTACAAATTTTTTTTATATCAATTATGGGTAGTGGGTTATTCGTATTAAAGTGAAAATTCCGTAATAATCTACAATGTTTTTTATAAACTTGATTGGAGCGTCAAAAAATGTCTAAATGTTTTCAACTTTAACCTTCAATAACTTTGAAAAGAATAAATATATCAAAAAATTATAGGAGCTCTTTTATGTAGAGCATCAAATTCCCTATAATAATATATCTGTAATTTCACAATATTGCTCCCTATGTGAGCTATAAACTTCCAAAGCATAAGACAATTTTGTGTCCATGTTATTTAAATGGAAAATAGAAATTATCAATATGGCACCACTTAATATAAATTTGCAGTCTTATTTTTGTTACGTCCAACAGTATTTTCAGTATATTTAAAGAAAAAAGATACTAAATTTTTTTGAAACAGTCTAATAGATATAAATGGATTTTAGAAAGTCCGTAAGAAATAAGTAATGTCCCTTCTATTTTTTAAAACTTCTAAGAAAAACTTTCTGAAAGAGAAATTGCGTGGACAAAGACTATTATACCTAACATTGCACAATATCTCTTAACTGGAATATAATTGGGTCTGACTCTAAAAGGGTTAACTTTCACTTTAATTGAGGGTTGTTTTTTATAGCCTATAATGTTTGGAATTTATTGCTGATATTTTTACGACTGTCAAGGTAGAAAAATCCAACTCTCTCGAGTTTAAAATCCATATTTTGTCAAAAGTTTCAGAATTATTCTAATCAACTCAAGATTAATATCAACCAAATTGTTAATTATAAGTCCACATTTTCCTTATTTATTAACTTTAAGCATACTAGTTAATAATTATGTATGATTTACATTTATAAATAATTAATTTTCTGTATACAGAGTGCTTACATCTTACGAAAAACAACAGGATGTACAATTTTAAAGATAATACAATTAAGAGTAAATATTAATTAAATGAAAACTAAGGAGAATGCATAGGAAACTTACAGCAATACCCAAATATTAAAATAACGTACATTAAAAGAAACTTCAAGAAAAATAAAACTAAATATCAATTACAAAAGGATTAAAATGTTTTCATATCCATGAACTAGCCGAGAACAATATATGGATTCCAGGACACACTGGAATAGAATGAAATGAAATAGCTGATGAAATATCGAAGAGAGGTACTGAAATACCTTTCTGGGTGCCGGAACCCTTCAGCGGAATCAGCTCTATTGTAATATTGGAAGGAATAGGTAAAGCCGAGAAAAAGAGAAGATCTGACCATTGGAAAGATCTAGTAGGGCTTATACAATCAAAGACTCTTCTGGGTGACTACAACCTGTTGAGATCAAATGAATGCATAAGTCAAAGTAAAACTGCGCTAAGAGTTTCAACAGGGATCCTAACGGGACATTGTCGCCTGAATGGGCACCTGGAAAAGCTCAAAATAGTGGCGGAAGAAGAATGCAGATTTTGTGGCATGGAAGAAGAAACCTCTATCCACATACTTTTCAACTGCACATCACTTCACCTGGGAGATTACTGGATAGAAAAGGAAAATTTACCTAAGTTGAAGCCTGCACACATCCTAAAATTCCTCCGGGAAATGGGACTAAAGGAGCTACTAGTTTCTGAGACTCTTCTCAGAAACTAAGTAGATGTGATGGGGCACAATAGATCTTTTAGGTCACAGTAAATGTCACCCCAAAATACATACATATCCATATATTGTTCGATACTCTCGTTGAATAATATACAATTACCGTTGACTGTCTTTTCAAATCATTTCTCTCTGCCATGATATCCAGTAGAAGAAGTTTCAACGGTTATTGGGATAAACATTTCATATGTCGCAAACGTATCGGTCCAATAAACCTGGTATTATTATTATACTATATGCGTTCTACAATAGTCTACTTAAGCAAAATTGATGATACTCGAAGACTCTTTCTATAATCCTATTTAATTATTTAATGCTGTTCGAAAAAATGTGTTTATCTCTTTGAAAAGTGTACAGTAGCCAATATTTCGTGTATTTTATGTCTGCGGATGGTCTCTAGATGGATAATAAAATGAGAGACTGTTTCTGTTTCTTATCTGCGAAAGTTGTTTCTATCCTTGTTGCGAGCAGTGGCGGAACCGTAAAAATTAAATTGTTAATTTCAAGAATTGCTTCATTATTTCTATGTTGTATTTAGTAAATTACAAATGTATTTAGGTATAAAGTTTAACGAGAAGGTATCTTATTCAGCCCTATAATAAAAAATATGAGAGGAAATGATTGTCTTAAGAAGAATGTTGAATTATATAGAAAATCAACATTGGCATTGACAGCTATACGCTCTCGTGATTCTCGTGATTTTGTCAGAACAAATCGACTTAAATTACCAAATTACAAACTGAAAGAACAATACATAGAAGAATAATGTTTAGAAAGAACTATTATATATACAATTGATTCAGTAGATATTTGTTGTTTAATTTTGTTTTTGACGTTCACAATTGTCAAACTGATATAACCAAATAGAGGAGTTAAGTCTAAGGTCAGTGTGGCCAACAAAAGTTGTTTTTTTTTCTGACAAGAATGACAGTTAAGGTCTACCCTTCAAAACATACGATTTTTGCATGTTTTTTATCATTGCAAACATCTAGATATATTGCTTCATTAAAATTATGAATACACCCTCGAATCGTATATCTTGAAATTTAAAATGACTTTTTAGCTGCTTAGGTACTCAACATAACGGTGGCCAATAATTCTAGGAACTTTTGGAAAGTCACCATTTCATTTTTGTTATTCTGTCACTAGTTATGTCAAATGTCAGTTATATTTATTTTTGTTGATATTGGTTTAATTGTGTATGTCCATTTTCGATTAGATTTTTTTAGCATTTCTATAAGTTAGTTGTATCTCTATTCTTCTAGTTACTTTTTCCACTGACATCTGACATAACTAGTTACAGATAACCAGAAATGAAATGGTGACTTGCCAAAAGTTCCTAGGATTATTGGCCACCGATATGTTGAGTATTCAGCTAAAAAGTCATTTTAAATTTCAAGATATACGCTTCGGGGGTGTTAAAGGTAGACCTTAACTGTCATTCTTGTCAGAAAAAAACACTTTTTTTGTCCACACTGACCTTAGACTGAACTCCTCTATTTTTTCTATTGAAGAATACGAAGAGAAAAATCGATTGGAATTGATTAAATCGAGGTGCTATCAGTTAGATCATCAACGTATTAACGACGATTCGAGAAAATAAATATAATTGTCAATTTCCAAACCGATATTAATGAATTTTTGAAACCCCAAAATATTTAACCCGTCACTGATAACCACGAGACCCTCGAGAGAGACATCCCCAAAGCTTGGCATGTCAGAAAAGGACTTGTTCGAATAAAACCGCTCTAGGAAATTGAGTCTTGGATGGAGTTTCTGCAAGAGCGAAGTTTCTGGGAAAGCAATTTCGTATTTTGTCATCAAATTGAATCAAGATGTCTCTGCTAAGTTAAACATGGTTCGTTTGTCCCAGACCGCATATACGTGACTCGTGATCCTCCTTTTTCCGATGCCTCGAATTTTAATATTAAACGAGGCGAAAAGACGGGTTTGCTTATAATTTTTTTTACAAAAAGGATAAAAAATTGTGCCAATAAGGACGTTTTATATAAATTTAATTTGAGTGAAGCATATTTTCACAGATTGTTTTAAAAAAAGACTAAATTGTATACTCTTCTATTGAACTGAATTCCCTTTTCTTGGTTGTGATAAGTTCAAGTATTTTCACAGCAACATTTTATACCGTTAATTACCTGCTATGAATTTTGGTACTAAATCAATCATGTTAGCATAAGTGAAAACGAAATATCTTGAAACGAAGTATAACTTGTATTATACGTCTCTTGTATCTAACTCTTTTGTACTTATTGTTTTATTTCAGCTTTTTCAGCTTCTTATTTTCCAGATGTATGTATGTACACTGTGGGCCGAAATAAAGAAGTACATTTTTTAATTGAAAATTTTTTTTTGTTTTTCGGGCGATTTATTTTGTTTTTGCAGGGCTAATAACCTAACATGTCCTCAACATGACTGTAAAATTGGAAGCAAAAATAATGTACAGGGTCGGATTTATAAAAAAAATTATAAAACAGTGCATTTGAGCTCGTTGCAAATGAAAACTGTCTTAGCTAAAATGGTACTAATATGCTTTTTCGGTAGATAAACTATCTAGAATACTATTTAATATTTTTCTCTAAGTTTTAAAATTACTAAACTGTTTTCATAAATTTGTTATTTATTAAAATGTTATTTAATAAAAAAATGGTATTTCGCGAATCCGTTAATTTCGGAAAATTTCCTTTTCACTGAAGTGTTCTGGATAGTTTATCTACCGAGAAAGCATAGTAGTACAATTTTAACTAAGACAGTTTTCATTTGCAACGTGCTCAAATGCACTGTTATATAATTTTTTTTATAAGTCCGACCCTGTATTTTACCTATTTTTTCCAATATTACATTGGGGCTGATTCAGGCCCCCGAGAAAGGTATTTCAGTCCCCCAGAAAGGTATTTCAGTCCCCCTCTTTGCTAGTTCATTTACTATTTCATATCCTTCTATTCCAGTGTGTCCTGGATATTTTCCAGATTGTTTTACATTGTCTATTTTGATATCGTAAAAAAATAAAAACATAAAATATATAATACTAGAAAAGCTCCACATTTTTGACGATAAATCTCTATAAAACCTTCAAAGCTCCTTCCACAGGTATCCAGGCAAAATTCGCAGTGACACGTGAACAGCAATAAATTGGACACTACACATTTGTACAGTATTTTAGCAGTTTACGAATAATGTTCAAAAACATTGTAAGGGATTCTTAATAAAACTAGTAAGCAAAAACGTTCAAGTGGCCATAACATATCTGACTTATTACATTTTATACCCTATCCTGAAATCTAAAAAGCCGAAATGCTCAAAAGTTTATGCTTTTGTATAATTTTTATATCTCATTTGGCCATTAAGTACAAAACGTATAGCTCTTAACTTATCACTTCAATTGCTTACATTGCTTCAATATGTAGTTACTTATCGTTATCGTCCAACGTTCTGGCGTCCCGCCTTCTAGTCGAACCACTTTTGTTTAAAAAAAAACCTGTTCGCGAATAAGAAAAAAAGAAAAAGATGGCGAAAATGACCGTCTCGCGTTTGTTGAATTTGTTATTGTTACTTTTATGTCATATTTTTCTAGTCTTGGAAAATTAAGCACGAAATGGGCACTAATGAAGTTATTTACCTCAACTTTGTTTTGGTTATGGATAAGAAACAGGATCGTCTGTACTGTTTACGAATGCTAAACAATAGGTTAGTTTCTAAAAAGACCATAACTGGCGCTATACAAATGTCTGGAAAAATTTCTAAAACAATTTACCAATGTGTTTCTCTAATAGTCTAGCAAAACTATTAACTTTTTCTGGTAAACTGTTTATTATTGTTTAAAGTTTTGCTAGAATTTGTTTATATTTTATAATCATACAAAATAAAACGTTACATTTAATATGAAAGTCAATGTGGCGTGGTAAGAACGAAATTTGTTAATTTAATTTCAGTATTTTCATCCGTTTATTTGTTGTGGAGATTTAAACAACGGACCATAAAACAGATCAGACACTATATCCATAAACTTTGATGCATATCAGAAATTAAGATCCGAAATAACTCATAAAAAGTTTCATCATCAAGTAAACAATCAAGTCAAGAAAAATTCAGTCCGCTTTCGAATATTAAACATTTTTGGGGTATTATAGTCTTTGTTCGTCAAACACAAATAAAGAAGAAAACAACTAACTGGGCCACTAACTATAATCAATATCTGACATAAACCATGGAGTAATCATGATTGATTTTTTGGATAAGAGTAGAACAATAACCGGATATTACTATTCGATATTACTGACCACCCTACGGGAAAAATTAAACAGAAAAGACGCGGAAAGCTATCCAAAGGTGTTTTGTTTTTGCACACAAATCTCTATATTATTTTATTCTTATTTGTATTGATCTAACTTTCTTTCCAAAAGTCAATAAATACGGCTTTTTCCCGTGTTAAAAGTCAAATGCAAAATAAGTTATTTATTCCTTATAAAGAACCAAACATTCTAAACAGGCAACGCTGCTTTCATATCATGTGGATACCATTGTTGGTTATGTTTTAGACCATGTAGGTATGTTTAATTTCAACAATGTATGGTTTCCATTTTATAAATGTATG
>CAJUYI010000281.1:115217-130234 GCA_910591695.1 Galerucella pusilla | reverse complement strand
TGTTCCAAGATTATCTTTAATGCCACTCATATTAATTTCATACACATATCGAGAAAACTACCTCATTTAATGCGCAATTTATGGTCGTTGTTTATCACAATTATACTTATCATGCAAATAAAAACATATTGGAATGCAGTCTTTATTTACATTAACAGCTACCCAATTTAAACGAATTCTTAATTAGCGAGACGATTATGGCGAAAAGCTCGATTGGAAGCCATTTAGGTATTTTGTTGTTGTATTAAACTATTTTATGAGGTATCGAGTATTTTTTTGAAATCCGGTGGTCTTACAGGAAGTACCTATATACATATATTTTTTAAATATAGACCAAAGAGAAAATGTTTAAAATTAAAAATAGCAAAAAATGAAATAGTTCTGTAGACAAAAGTTTGTCCCAAGTATTTCTAAAATTGAAATTATCCTGCGTGCTTAATCTATATACTATTTTTCTAAACATACATTATAAATATCACACAAAATAATTTGTATTTTAAGAAGTAAGTGGTCCAATTAGTATGCTTGTGAACAAACACATACTTTGTACTTATAACGCGTTACCTTTTAATTTATTACATAATTTTGCTAATAATAATAATAAAATGTAGCTGGTTCTTGGCTTCTTATAAAATAGCTATTTATACAACTAGTTGCAAAATGAACGTGTTTTTGCACTAGATGTGAGGATTGGACCACGAGCGTAGCGAGTGGTATAACATAATGTGTGCAAAAACACGGCGTTTTGCATCATGTTTATATACCTACAAATTTTTTTGTAATTCAGTTGACGAAAATAAAAAAAGAAAATTTTCTTTACGTTTCATTGAAATTTTAAATACTATCAAAGCCATGCTTGTTTGTTTCTTTGGAGATAACCATTACAACAATGATCAAAACCTCAAATGTTATGACATATTTGTCAAAATAACCACATTTATTTGTTAATTCTGTCCATTCTGTCTTTAAAAATGAGCGAATCTGAAGAGTCCCTACCTTCAGACGTTGAAGAAGTTGCAAAAGCTGTTGTAGCAAATTTGCTGCCAAGTAAGTCAAAAGCAGCATATGAAACAGCTTATTTTAACTTCCAAAAGTGGTGCGAAGTGAAGAAGATAAATACTGAAAAAACGGTATCAGAAACGGTTCTTCTTGCTTATTTTTCATACAAAGCCAAAATATTCCAACCGTCGACGATGTTGAGTAGCTATTCGATGTTACGAACAACAATCTATGTCAATAAAAATGTGGATATCAGTAAGTTTACAAATTTGATTGCTTTTTTGAAAAGGAATGCGGAAGGATATCGGCCAAAAAAATCAAAAACATTTAGTAAGGAAGATTTCAGTAGATTTTTAATAGAAGCTGATGATCACATTTATTTAGGTTTGAAAGTAATTTTTATAGTTGGGATAGCAGGAGGTTGCCGAAGATATGAATTACTAAATATGCGGACCGAGGATGTTAGCGACTGCGGTTCTTTTATTGAAATAAAAAGATTGAGAGAATTTTTACAATAACCGAAGGTGATGATGATGGAATTAATCTGATTGCATTAGTCCGAAAATATATTCAAATGCGTCCAAACCATGTAAAAAATAATCGTTTTTTCCTCGGATATCGAAACGGAAAATGCAATATTCAACCTGTTGGCATCACACATTTTCTGACACCTCCAAAAAAATAGCAACATTCCTTGGCTTGCAAAATCCTAAATTATACACTAGCCATGCATTTCGCAGATCGTCTGCAACGTTACTGTCAGATGCTGGTGCTGATATACAAACGTTGAAAAGGCATGGTGGATGGAAGTCCACCGCTGTTGCTGAAAATTATATTGACGAATCTATCAATAATAAAAGAAAAACAGCTTTGAAGATACTTGGGCAAAATACATTGACAAATATCGACAATATCACAGTTCCGAAACAAAGTACATCGACAAGCATAACAATGAATTCAAACGTGGCTGAGTTTTTTAACAATGATGTATCATCTGGAGTTTCATCTATGTCTACAAGTAATGAACAAAAGGCAGCAGTATTCCGTGGCAATACGTTTCAAAACTGTACGTTTAATATTTATAATAAATTACAGTGATTTCTCAATAAAAATATTATAATATGTACCTAGTTATTGTCTAATTAATTTCATAATAAAACTAGGTATTCTTAGTAAATATAAATGAATTTGTTGTCCCCGAGTGACAAAATGAAATCTCATTTTGTCACTCACTGAGTGTCAAAATGAACCACGTTTTGCAACTAAAATGAGTGTCAAAATGATGACATTTCGTAAGTGAATTTCAAAAAAGTATTACTTTTAGACCGGTAGCCCGTTTTCATGTGGTAAACAAGTAGAATAATGCTATTACTCACGGCACACACTGAATAACCGACGCTAAAGTGGACTTACTTACGAAACTAGAACAATTAATAATGTGTCATAAGCTACCGCTCTATTATGTTGGATTAAAATATTATTAAGACATTTATATGTTACGGTGAATGTACACTCTTGGGGAATGTACATTTTTACCGTAAAATGTGTACATTTCCCAAAAAGTTGGGTATATGAGAACTGAATATAATGTATACCCATGTACATTTCCCGACAAATGTGTACTCTTGCCTTCACGTATTGGTAAATGTATACTCTTATACCTTCATGTTTCAAGAAAAGCTGTAGTACAAATAAATTAAAAATGTTACTGCAGTAAAAAAATATTTATAGTGAATATATTTCTTTCTCTTATTATTTTTAAAGTTTGATTAGAACAAAAAATGGTTGATCGCACTGCTCTAGTGATGAATGCATTGTAATGCACACTATAGGTTATTCAAGAAGGGGAAGGGAATATTATCATTAGATTAGCCGTTTCCCTTCTTGAATCACTTGATATGCGTGTTACAAAGTATTGGATATTTTCCAAAAATGGGAAAGGTGAATGCATTCAATTCATTGTAACGCGCATATCAAGTTAATCAAGAAGGGGAAGGGTAGTTCCAATGATTATACTCCCTTCCCCTTCTTGAATAGCTTAATGTCGATTACAAAGTATTGGATATCTTAAGGGGAAGGGTGAATAATCTAATGAATATATTCCCTTCTCTTCTTAAATACATTAATGTTCATTATATATATACCTATATATATTATCAAAAACCCAATTACCATAGTATATGGTGTAGGGTATACTTTTACAATTATACTTATTCCAACTAGGTACATCGCATTATGCTTAAGACATATATATCCATTTTTTCATGTTCATTGTTGTGTATTGTTCATTAAAAGGGAGAATGTAATGATTATATTTCCTTCCCCTTTTTCTCACATTTACCAAAACGACATAGTCATTGTGAATTCAATGTACAATTATTTCCCTTCTTTGAAATTGTAAATGTTAGTTGAATGCACATTACGCAAACGAGGAGGAAAATTACATTTGCCGTAATATCTACTGTTATCGTAACATATCCATATTTTATCTTAGTTTATATTATATTTGTTTTTCCCAAGCTGCTTCATAATTTGATCAAAAAGAAAGAAAAAAACAGGTTGGTATATAGGTAGCAAAAAATGAAAAACTTATAGAGCCTTTGTTACATTGCACTTTCACATTTAGGTATTTCACTGTTCGACCTTCCTAATAAGATATAATATTACATTATTATAAGACAGATGACATGTATTGCTGTAAATAAATTTCAGTAGCTATTAATTAAATTAATGATGTCTGACCTTATGTTCGCCTTTGAATACCTACATGTAATTACATAAAGTTTAGTATTTAGTAGGTAGCTAACCATGAAATTTAGTGACAACATAATCAAGTGCATACTGATATACTGTCGTCGTAAATAATTGTTAAGAAAGTCATAAGAAGTTATATAAGTGTGGGTAGATCCATTAGTGTTTGAGGAAAGTCTGCTTACTTGGTCAGCGATTTTGATGCCTATTTTTCCCCAAAGGAGAATTTTTTAAATTACGAAAAATGTCGATTTTTCAAATATTTATAAATATATATACCTGTATCTCAGCTTCTATATAACTTAGAAAATAGCTTAAGGCAGCATTCTTCAATGTGAACCATCCACTTTCAAGAATAAAATTGGTCATTGGTTCAAACTAAAGTCCGGCTTTACGGCAAGCTGCTAAGTAAACCACTCTTAGAAAATTTTTGTATATTTTCGATCTTTTTTGGAATATTTTGAACTATGCAATTTTCAGGATATTGAAAAATGTATCGGATCCAAGCTGGATTTCCTAGTTGAAATTTTTCAGAGAGTTTTAAGGACATAACAAAGCAGCTTTATTGAAAATTTGGGCAAATCGAAGTTTGAAGATCGCTACCTATCTGAAATTAAGTTGACTTTAGATGGCCATAACTTAACGAGATAGAAGCAATCAGATGCTGATCAGCTGTCTATACTCTGGAAACTGTAGATAGATATGAAGGCATTTGAAAAATACTAATTTTTCCAAAACATCTTTTAAAATGTCTAAAAGATTCTCTAATGACTATAGTTGATCGTATCGGGCAAAACTTTTTGGGAAAAGATCAGCATCAAAATCGCTGGCCCACGTGCGCATACTTTTGTTGAAAATTTATGTAGGTATCTGCCCTTATATACCTTCTCGTAGATTAACACATTTTTGGAAATAACTACACATTCGCATTATGTAAAAAAGTATGTATATCCAGGACATAACAAAATACAGCCAATTGGGATAATGTAATGGGGAACATTAACAGATAATGGAAAGCACAGGACAAACATGACAATCCAAAATATTTAGGAAGAAAGAAAAAGAAAAAGAGAAAGAAAAGAAATAATGGAAGAATATAATATTATAAATAAGTATATAGTGTTTTTAGTGGAAAAATAAGTACAAAAAAATAAGAAAACACCTTTGTAAATATAATTTGACATTTTGGGTTTGATATTGTGGTGATATTATCTCGTTGGAATTCTTAAAAACGGCATCTTCAACTCCTCCCATCATTATTAATGGCTGAGTAGAACCCGGATACTTCTTAATAATTGTTAAAGATAAGACGCATGCTTGAAATTTGATTAAAACATTTGATAACTACAATATATATCCGGATTTAAAAAAGCACAAAGGAAGTACCTAACTATAATTTTAAAATTGCAGTCTAAAATAATTCACAACGTCCTGTATTGACAATTGTCCATAGGGCATTATACGCAAGTATTAATGAGTTATTGAAATTTTTAAATCAACAAGTTATAGAGCTATTGTTTACACCTACAACTGTACGTGATAAAACTTTAAGTTGTTATTTTTTATATTAAACTCCTTACTCCACTCTTAACTTCTGACTTTGTATATTCAAAAATTGAAATTCTATCATGTCTTTACGTAAATCTAACAAACTGCAATTTGCTTTACTAAAAAATAGTTTATTAACTCTATCAACTTCCTAATGTTAACAAATCCTCTGTTTTAATGAACAATTCTAGTAGGTATTTACAGTATCAATTTTATCAACCACATGCCAGGAGAATTTTGGAATTTTGTGTTTCAAAGATTTCTCAGCTATCGATGATAAGTTAATAGTTTTATAGATACCTAATACCCTTCAGGGGAACTCGATACAAAGAAGCATTCCTTTCGAATGACAACTACTGTTAACGTGATAGAAAATATTTAAAATGGGCGACGTTCATGTTTTTATTTATACTTTTATAAATTGTAATAGCTTGATAGATAATAGTAGTGAAGACGAAAGTATCAATTTGTATGTAACCAGACTCAAATAAAAGTAGCAAAACATATGCATTAAATCATTTGGACTAACATTAATTTCGCAACTAAAATAGCTGGACGTTCGATTCACGCCATCTAGTAACGGGAAGCCAAACTAATGACGCCCCCTTGGATAAATTAATTCCGCCATGAAAATACACCGACACTATTGGCGAAACGCTGGCAGCCATTATTCCCGTTTGACACTCAGCATTATATATTATCCCTTAACCCTGCCCGATTTCTCTGAAATATCCAATGGGGAAAAGGAGGAAGAGTTTATCCGGGAGCCATTGTAAAATAGGAGGAGCTTAATACAATTTGATGTTTGAAAATGATCCAGAGTTTACTATAGCATAGACGTCCAAACTAGGAATAAAACTACAGTTTTCTTGGTTTAATTGCATGATTTTGTTTGTTGGAGTATTCAAAAATTGTACCTACATGATGTTGCTGATTGATGGATAGCGTTACTATATTTCTCGTTAATTAGGGTAGGTACATTTCAATAATATTGAACATAAATTAAGTTGGGATTAGGTAGGTATGTAGATATAGTTTGAATGGATCATGGGGTTTTAAAAACGTATTTGACAAACCAAACAGGTCCTTGCATCAGCATACGTTAATAAAAGTATCAATGCATATCTATACTGAATTTATACTGAATCCTAAAAGATTAAAAAGTTATCTCAAACTAAATCAAGTCTCTATGGAGGGTGGTAAATCAATTAGTGGAAGCTGACCAATTATTGATACCATTTTAGAGTATATTCATGTACTTATACAAAATTGAGTCTTTCACTCTGCTCCAACATAATTGGAAATTATGCCAAAAGAACTAACGATTATTTGATTATATAAGTGACCAAATATGCGAACCCAAAGTAGCCTCAATTTCACAGTAAATAACATGATAATCTTGCAATATTATTTCATGCAAATCCTTATAGGTAAGTATTTTTTTAGTGAAAATCAACCCAGTTTTGGAAGAAAACTCGCTCAAGAGTAAACTACAGTCGATATACCTGTAAGTGATCTTCATGATCAATTAATTCCGAATGTATAACAATATTATTAGAACAATAACTGATCAATGATAAATTAATTAACGATTAAAACAATAATTTGTCAATTAAAATGCATATACTCACTTATCCTGCTTCTTATATGTTTTCTTTGAGTGCTCACCGACTCAGCTTATAAATTCTAATATCAACGGTCAACTTAACTTTAAATAGGATAATTTGCTACTTTAGGTATTTTAATTAATTCAATAGGAATATTAATTAAATTAACATGTACTGTTTTATTTAATTAAATGTATATAAAAACAAATTACGCATAAACCAGAGTGAGAGGATGAAGGACATTTAAAAATACTCTTAGTACCTAGGTAGGTATGTAGGTACCTAATGATTAGGTAGGTATCTACTATTAGAAATTGAAAGCTTGTTCTCTGAGGGTGAAATTTTGTTACTTCAAAAATTAAATATATAAAAATGGACTTGTTAATAGTATAAAATGTTATTAAAATAGAATATTCTCCAGCCCATAAATAAATTAAAATTAGGTACCAGAAGGTGAAATACCTGCTTGAATTTTTAATGATGTTAATAATAAATCATTAGAAATACTTGTCTGGTAAAATAATTCTCCGATTATTTATGAGTTTATGATAATATTATCCAGAACCATAATAAAATTCTATGTAATGTATTGAATAAGTTATGAGATCAGGTATCTTCTTAGATATATCAATTATTGCCAAACAACGCTACTGTAAAGTTGTCTAAATTTATGGAGTATCTGTGAAGATGGTTTATGGGAATTTAACTCTATTTGTATCTGTTCCCAAACATTTTCGATGGGATTGAGGTAGAGCGATCGCATCAATAGCCCGCCAAGTACCTATACGTCTAAGCAATATTGAAAACGAAATTCTAAATTTCATATTACGGATGACTGAATGAAGTGGAAACAGATGAGTTAAAATTCTTAAAAAATAGAAAAGAAAACAATTTATAACTAGGAAGGTATAGTTCCAATTTTTTGTCCCAACTGAAACTTATTTTACTTAGGTACCTACCTACATCTTTTCAATTTCCACATGTTTAGACTTGTAAATTCAATATCGTTACATTTCAAAGTTCAACAACCAACTAACTACTTTTTTATACGGGGCGATAAACAATTTTGCAATCAAGAAAGTTTATGTACCAATTTGGGAAATTTCAATACATTTTGTTAATAAGTAGATACATCTATGTGGGTAGTAAATAAATGTTTCAAATGACTATTTTAGAATGTGTACACATTATTTGTTTAAATTAATGTTTAGGAAACTTTCTATTTTTATTTATAAATGATAATAATTGTCAGCATTGACCTTTCTTTCATTTTTATACCATATTTTATAATATTTTAACAATACTGTCCATTTGAAAGATTATTTATTAAATTGTAAATAATAAACATTAATATGTGTGGTTTGTATTTACAAGGAAACTACAGAGCTTGTTAACAAGCATATTTCTCTAATTAATTGATGATAATTTTATAATTGGTTTTTTTGTTTCTTTAATAACATAATTAATATTTTCTAAGCATTGTAGGAGATAGATTTTTTCATAAGTTCAAAGTGATGGAGCATTTTGAAGCCCAAATAGTAGATTATCTAAAATCAAAACCAATTATCTGATGGAGATATGTGTAGACGACATTTTCGCAATGTAGCCTTACCACTGGATGATTTCTTAACAAATATAAATAGAGAAGAAACATCTATATAATTTGAAATTGAAAATGACATTTTAGATGTTAGGTAGAATGAATTTTGTATTTTCAAGTAGAATTATTGGCAATATTCCCAACCAAATATTAAACAAATTGCCATTATTTTGTAAGTTGAAGATAGAAATAAGCTTAGACATTCGCTTTCACTATTACTTTGATAAGTCATAAAATTTATCCAACTAATGAAGACTTCCAAAGAAGTCAGGAATTAACGAAACTTAAAAAAAAAGAAAAACTCCAGTTATAACACGTTTCTAATATTTTTATTTCCTCCAGAAAAGCAAGGTCGATTGTTATATATACTTAGGGAAGTTGTTAGTGAGTCATAAAAGGTAAATTTTATGTGTCGTAAAAGTTTAAGAGTCAATGAAAAGACAACCTCAGACAACTGAGTTACACTTGGGCCAATCTTTATAACGTGTTGTCAATGTTATAAAACTTGTGTAAATGGTCGTTTGTGTTACTACATAGTGTCAACGAACATTAACATAGATAGTGTATACCTACCTACATAAATCAATTGGAAAAACTTTTACGTGGAAATAAACCAATTTTATGAGGAATTCAAAACTATACGATTTTATGCCTTTTAAAAAGCAGGGAAAGATATTGCACGATATTGTGCGTAGCAGTTACTTCCTCTGGCTAAGCTCTGAAATATTTCTAATTGACTTTAACCTCATTCTAATCTATTTAGTTTATTGTAATATACCTATTTGAGACATAAAGTTAACAGATTTTTGCACTTCATAGAGTATAGGACACAAACACCAGGAAGTTTGAAAACGTTCAAGCCCACGATGCGTATTCGTCATACGGACAGATTGTTCAGGAGAAGTCAATTGCTGTGAGAAATTTATCGAGTAAACATCTATGTATCTACTTATACATAAATTTAATATGGCTGTCAAAACTAAACCCCTCTATATACCAATAGGCATGATACAAAATATTGTTTAAAAGGAGCACCTAGATGATGTGAATTCAAGAAGAACCTTATTCTTGAGATATAATTTTGAAATATCTATAACTACCTACATATTTGTTTGTAGTCCGCACAAAATTAATTTTAGGACACATTTTATCAGGATTATCGTCGGCTGACTCATTTAATTCGATAGACAAACATCAAGACGGAGCAAAACAAAGAAAAAAAGAGTTTTTTTTACAGGCAAGGATAAATGAGTGTTCTGCGATGTAAATAAAGAATGTGCGCTAAGGATTTTATGTACCTATCACCAAAAAAAGTCTGAGACTGTCAGATGAAATTAACTAGTTTTATTTTGTTTTCACTTTAATTTGTTATTTACTGTCTAGAGTATTAGTGTGGCATCTGAATTACGTTCCTTGTGCCATTTCAGCAAATAAGCCTGTGCAATTTTAATATAATTTTGAAAATTATATGTAGATTACGAAGTAGATCTTTTACATTATCAAGAGTACATTTTTTGTGTGTATAATACCTACAGCTTAGACAAAAAATTAAGGTTCATGGTAAATGCGTAGACAAGAAACAAAAAAAAGAAAGTATATAAATAGTGATTGTTAGACCAATGTCTATAAAATTGTGGGTGCTGGTGTTTTATGGCGTACGACTTCTGACTTTAACAGAGTGTTTTACGAGCTCTCCTCCATGACCTGTCTCAATCGTTTATTCGCTGCCTTTATTACATTTTTATGACGGTTATAGCGTAATTTGTAAATGTGGGACATTTTACTAATTTCGGATGAGTTTGATATTGCTTACGACTTTACAACTTTGCTACTAGTTAGTTTATGAATGAAATGTGTATATTTTTTTTTATATGTTTTGTTGTAAGTCGTAAACAAATTTTATTACGTAACGTAATCAGTATCGGACTAAGGTTTATTATTATTAGGACAAAATATACGCCATCCGGAAAAACGTATTTTACGAATTCACTATCAAGAAAAAATAGTAAAATAGGTAACGGTGTTCATTTATTTGGCAGGGATATTACCCCATGTAGGTAATTAATATTTCTTGTCCGTTTATTTTGTCAACCTAGATAATTGAAATCTAGTTAGTTATAAACAATGTAGTTTGAACTGAAAGAAGAAAGAGCAGCAGTATACCTATGTAAATATAATGTTGTAATCCTGTGAAATAAAAATACCAAACGTACATTAAATCCAAGTTAGCAAAAGCTAAAACGACAACTTTTGCAATCAATATTTCTGTTTCCGTTGGTAAACGATGTTCAAGTTCAATTACCTATTTGTATTGTCTTAGCTAAGCACAGTTAATATTTCTATATTTGTACTATAGACAGAGAGAGGTATTAACTTTTTACTGCAAAATATAATAATGCTCCTTTTGTCGGTAAAAATAAGGTGAGCAGAGGGATGAGCTGTACTATTTATTGATTGTCCAAATCAATACTTTTGCGTAAATTTATGGAGTTGCCTTTATTGGAGAAAACACTGTTACCATGAATCTACTAAAGTTGTAACTAATAATAAGTATCAACTGAAAAAGCGAATAAAAATTGTATTGGCATGCGAAATATAACTTATTTTTATGCTGAGCATGTTATAAATGGGCCGATCCAGCTCTGTATCATGCATAAGGTATTCATAATAAGCAATTACTCACCATTTATGGTCGATAATATGTGGAATTCTGATTAGGGCCATCAGTCGGATCTGTAACAATTCATAAAAAGTTTTATTATTCTTATAATTTAAAATTTATTATCACAACTGCATATTATGGTAAACACGGTAGTGGCAGATGATCATTTTATTGTTCATAAAAACCTTAATAGTTTGCTAATTGATTGTAAAAATAATAATAAAAATTTGTTACGAGGTAACATCAATTTTTAAAATAAATTGTGTACACTGAGATACAAAAGTCGTCAGTATAGGAGCGGTAAATATTAATTGTAACTACAACTAGATTTCCTATTGCATAGGAGCACAAGCAATGCACGATGGCCAAAAAGCGGCAATAAACCATTGGCGTTACATTTTTCCGTAAAGTTCATACCTCCTGGCCACTGGCTTATCATATTAATGAATCCTTAACCATTGTGCTGAATTTTACAGGATACCGGACGTGTCGATTTCATTTTGGTAAAGCCGACCTGTTTTATCATTTTATTCCTCAAAAAAAAAGTATTGTTTAGCAGCCTAAGGGCGAAAAATTCATAACGCCACAATTTTTGAGGTTTTACACCATCTGTCACTGGAATACTTGATTAATTTTTTAATGAAACATCAGTGTATGTCAAAGTTTTTTGTTATATATCCTATTTTTTTGTTTATTAGGTAGGTGAAAAACAGTTGTGTCACACATGCAGAAAGCGCTTTAGCAGCCCAAGACTACTAGATGCACGAGCGAGCGTAGCGTTTCTGCCTTTGTGACACAATATTGATAGATAAGGTGATGAGATTCAAATGGAAAGAAGTGAGTAATGAAGAGACATATTTAATGGCAAAACCTACCTATAACCTTCGCTCCTTTTTCCACTCTCCCAAATACAATTTCATATTTAATGATATAGCGTACCTAGTTTGCCAGAAATATATAACTGATCAACTGCACAAGCCTAAAGTCATGTATTTCTGAGAAGCATTGAATGTCTGAGAACGTTCAACTCATTAATTTATTGAGCTAGTGATATAAAAAATACTACGCCTTATGTTTTATTTACAAACGATTTGTTTTATTCCAACGTGAGTAATAATATTCTTACACTTCCTGTAACATGTCTAAAAAGAGTTGTTAATTCAAGTGCATCATTTCGATCATTTGTGGTGTACACCGGACAATATTAATATTTGATTTTATTCAAGGTTAACTTCGAATGGACAATAAACTATTAAAATAATATTCTACTGTTACTTGCGGTCATTTTGTTTTTATAGATGTAACTCAATAAGAGCGTACTCCTAATCCTATTCCTATTTCTTTCATGATGTATTTTTGTTCCCTATGGACTTTTCGTTTGTTATGCTTTTGCGTTACCTTCAATGATCAAAATACTGTTTTCTCAACTAAACTACGATCTAATTAGGTCTATATTAAACGCAGTAAGAGCGTACTCCTAATCCTATTCCCATTTCTTTTACGATGTACCTACCTTTATTCTCAATGGACTCGGTGTTTGTTATACTTTTGCGTTACCTTCAATGATCAAAATATTGTTTTCTCAACTAAACTACGACCAAATTAAGTCTGTGTTGAACTCTGTACAAATAAGAGCGTACTCCTAATCCTATTTATTTTATGATGTTTAGTCAAAGTCAAATGAAACGCTGAAGACAAACACCAAAATTCATAAAAATTCAATTAGTTTCAATGATTTATGGTAAGCCTTCGCTAAAATGTATTAGAAATACTTCAATCGTGAACTAAAAAACGTAGATCTGTTTAATGGGAGTACCTAGCAGATGTTTAAATAATGCAGTCTCAACCTAATCTAGTGCGTTTAATTTGAGTTTGACTTTACCTGCACCTTTGTTCCCAATGGACTTCAATGATCAAATTATTGTTTTCAACTGAAATTTAAGTAGGTACTTTTGAAAGCACTCTCTTCACATATGGTGCATTTTTGAACAAAAATCTTTCGAAAATAGGTCTTTGTAATTGGTTGAAGGTGTTAAATCTTTTAGAACCCTATCAATAAAGAAAATGTGATTTCACTTTATTGTATTAATATTATTATAGCCTGGATAATTCCCACCGAGTCTTTTAAGCTTTTTAGAATAAACAAAGTCAGTCGTATCTGTATTTATTTATAAATTTTAAAGAAACAAACCGATGTCGAAGGTTTCCGCGGGCGTAGACGTATACAGAGGATTAAAGGGAACAAATACCTCCCAGTGTGTTATAAGTACTTACTGTAAACAGGAAGAGTGAGGAAAACTGATCTAAACTTGAAATCATCGTCTACACTACAAGTTAAGGATAAATAATATTCAGTTACTTTGTGAAATATGTTCGTTTTGAAGCATATTAACAAAAGTTATAACGTTAAATGATGTAATAGTATATTACGTAACGTGTGTGGTAAGGAGCATTTTACGCACGAATGGAAAAGTTACGCACGATGCCGCTTAGCGGCGAGTGCGTAATTCCGTGAGTGCGTAAAATGCTTTACAACACGAGTTACGTACTATACTTTACCTACGACCTACTTGTACTTGTATTTTTCATAAGAAGCATAAGAAATAACAGTTACATAATTAGAGGTGCTTGGTAAGCTCCATCTCTATTACTCTATTACCAATGAAAGAAGCACACTAAAGAACTAACATTTAATCATTATTAATATATTGTTGATAATCGAAAGTCCATTTTTCAATTATAATCAATACATATACATAGCCCTTTGGGCTTTTTATAGTTAAACGTGGCCATATCTAATGTTTTCAAATAGTAAATTTTGAATAAAATGGAGACGTCTATTGACAGTTGCTAAAATGTTGCTAGGGAAGCCGTGCGATTTACTTTACAGCTGTGCGTTTTTTTTACAGTGCGTAATAGCTGTCATTACATTGATACCGACTGTGTGTTATTGACTGTTTACAGGGGGGTCGTAGGTAAAACAGTTTAAATATACTTCAAAGTGCATTACCAACTAGAAGTCTTACAGTTTCTTCTTTTTGTCGACTAGCGAACATCCTGCCAATTAATTTCAGTAGCTTTGTTCTTTCCTTTTTATCGCATTTAAGTTGATACATTACTGCACATGTCAGAAAACTTTACAAAAATATTCACATGTGTACAGTTTGTCGTCAATTAGTTCAAAAGAAAAAATGTGCCGTTCAATTGTCTTTTATATTTTGCATATTATAGAGGTAGGAAAAAATGGTATCTATCTAATAGTTCAATAATTAGACCTTCCAACAATTTGAGCTTCCCCTATTTTTTGGATTAATGTGAGGGTTAAAGATAAATGATTTAAAATAGGCATGTGTACGGCAATTTTGTGATGACACCTTTCTGTGTGTCATGGGAGTTGAAACCAGAAAGCGGCCAATGATGACACACTAGTTATTTCTCTTGCAGATGGCGGCACACACTATCGTGGTGTCAAATCAAGGCAGTTAGAGGGATCAGGCACACTACTAAAAACTGTGAGCAAATAACAAAAATAAAAAAACCAAAACGTTAAATTAAAAAATATAAAAAAGATGGTTTAATTTCCCAAAATAATTATGCATTTGGGAGACACCTATCGTTGAAAGTGTGTTGTATGGCAAACTGTTCTCACCTGACCGTGATTCTCACATGATTCTCAATTGTGTAGAATTTAAAAGTCATCCATTAACGATATTCTAAAATTTCATTCTTCTAGCTTCTAATAGGTACTTGATACTTGTGGCGAGCCTTGGCACACCGCACAACTTCCATAATATGTGATTTCAATAGCTGCCCATAGACGAAACGATCTGGTCGGCCGACGGTGTCGACC
>CAJUYI010000281.1:61898-100217 GCA_910591695.1 Galerucella pusilla | reverse complement strand
CTGGTTTCCTATATCATTGCACAGTTATACTGATCTTAAATGGGACTTGCAATTTACACATTTTTTCAAATATATTGTGGAGTCATTTAGAAACAGTTAGTTTCATTTAAAACCATATGATGAGTAGATTCCACGAAGTGAGGGTTTATACAGTTAACTCAATCTTGTTGGTATTCACACCTCGGTCTTATTCACACGTAAAATTTAGCAGATCTAGCAAATAATTAACTTGACAACTGCATAGGCTTTCTTACACCGTGCCGTATCATAGTGACCACACAGCGGACGAAAACCAAAGTGCTTGTGAACGGAAAGTACTTAAAATGATTTGATTTCTCCAAAATAATTAACAAAAAAATATATTTATATAAAAACATCAACTAGGTATCTCAAACGGTCATTGTATCCACTGGTTGATTCTCATTTTAAACGTCGTTAACAGCTCAACCAATAAACTCAAAACTTGTGTCTATTGCTGAATAAAGGTGGCACACTAAACCCCAACGCCCAGGGACAATATGGTTTCACTTGCATCCTACGGCTTCTATATGCATGAAACATTTCTATCGATATGCGTGCGCATGGTGTATCATAATGGCATCCAAAAATTGGCTTACTTCAACTTCCACATATCTAAATGTATTGAAAACTGGAATATGAAAAAGTACTAAGCACCTTGCCTGAATAGTAGTAACTTTAAGCATGTCACCGTATGAAACATCCTTTATGTTGGAAAATAATTATGAAATGTGAAGCTTCACTTTCTTTCGTATCTCTCAAAATAATTATCAAACCACGGAGTATAAATTTATGACCCTGTATGTTATGTTTCTATAACTAAGCGTTTCTAAAAATTTGAAGAATACGCTCAGGCAAGCACATGAGAAGAAATTCAGAAAAGAACCATCAGAAAAAGTAGCGAAAGAACTGCTCTCGATGAGCAGGAACAAACTACGAATCTTAACGGGGCTACTTACAGGACACTTTCCCACAAAGGAGCACCTGAACAAAAAAGGGCAGTACAACGGAGACCCTACATGCAGAAGATGCAAAAAGGACACAGAAACAGCTCTAAATATACTATGCAACTGTGAGACGCTGGACCACAGGAGGCAGAAACTGTATGGTAGACTCCAAAAGACTTCTCCAACCAACCAGCAAAGAGCCTGATTTGCTAATACAGGGAACGGATTTGCTGAATAGGCTGTAGTCAGGACACTAGGGGATCCACAATAAGCCCAGGAAGTCTGAGGTGGTGCCGGCGAAGGGACGGCTCCTTAAAAAAAACCGTTTATAATTAATTCCACTACATAGGTATTTTATGGAAAATTAATGGAAAGTCTAAAATATTATTGATAATTTTATACTGAATATAGTAACCAATCAAATTACTTAATTTCAAGTCATGTGTCAAATTTCATCCAATCACCGCTGTGTATTACGGCGATTATTTTTTTCACTTGTCAAAATCTGACATTTTGGTGGTTTTAACCAATAGCAATACATTATTCTAGCCAATCATTCGGTATTATACTGATAAATAAAACTGCTTCCTCATCGATAAAACCTTGTTTACATTGAAACGTCAAAATTTTACTTTGAATTTGTCATTATTGACAACTAAAAGTGCTTCTAAGTTTATTGAAAAATGAACACCAACCGATTCAGTGCCATCACCCAAGAGATGATTGAACATTTAATACAAAATTCCACTCCACAATTGATGAAAAAAAATAATCTTCCCAAATACAACTCGTTCTCCAAATTTTATCACATAATTTTTTATTTTCATCACTCAAACTTGTTTATTTGAGGCAAAAATATGAAAACAAACCTAATTTGGATAAAATCCCCCGTCCCAACGGACTCGTGTTTATTGCATTTATAACTGAAAAAAGTTTTACTTACAAAAAAAATTGCGCATACACCATTTAACTTAGTCGGTAGGTACCTGAGTTCAAGTATGTTGTAGACTTGTATATCACGCCAAAAAGTGTGCAATTATGGTGTTTATTAACGGTTTAAATATTACCAATTTCCAATCAGCCATTTGTCATTCCCAACTTTAGAGCCCTATAGTTCGTTAACGAAGGGCGAGAAGAAAAAGTTTTATATGAAATACCATCATTATTTTTAGTCTTTCTATCTCCTCCCAAGTTTTTGGTACGAACTCCTGGAACACCCTGTATATTACATATATTATATACTTATAATATTATATAATATTATATATAATATCAGAATATTATAATATTAGAAACAATTTAATTTTTTCTCATACTAATGCTTCGACATATCCAACTATTTTTAGTAACATTTTTCGATATTGTCAAATATAAAGGTACTTTACTTTTGAGTAAAACTCATATTCTTTGACAAACCTCGTATTCAACTGAAAAATTTGATATTTGATGACTATTTTTTTCCTGAAATTAATAATAAAAAAGTTTTCAATGTGATTCCAACAACAGAAGGACATATTGTATAACAAACATGTAAAAATATATTTATAATAGTTTTGATATGGGATGATAGTACATGAAAAATAATTAGTATAAAGTAATCAATCAAGGTTAACTGGTACAACCAACTTTTAAGAAGTTTCGATCAATAAAAACAAAAACCCGATTCGTTACAAGGAGATCCTGCCAGTATGAATAATCGACGACCAAAATTTTACAGTTTATACAAGTTCCGAAAACTGAGGAGTTCGTTGCAAAGTGTAATTAACGGTAATCAAAGACTCGCTAACGTCTTATTATCCAAACAATGATAAGAAAGAAACTGCAACCAAAGTTTACAAAATAAATATTTATTTTGTAATCTTTGCTACATAATCTGATCAATAGATTTCAGGGAAAGTTATATTAGCATTTCAGACAGTTTGAATATTTTTTTACGTGATCATATCTTTAACTATCTTCTTCTGTTATTCACACGTACTCTCCCGAAAACAAAACGTTGATATTATACAGTAAGAAACAATAACATAATTTTTATTGCATAACAGATTCATTAAATCACTTCCCAAAATGCGAATATTCATGGAACAAAATAAAAATCAACCTATATAGGCGTTTAAGAAATAAAAAGATGATATTCCTATGCAATTTTACGAAGTAGGAAATGGGTCATAACTAAACGTTGATGTAACGACGAGCGTAAAACATGATTTTATGGTCTCTAAAACAACAACACCGCTACGTTTATAGACTTTTCTATACGAGAAGGTCGTTCATTGACTGAAAATTTTAATGCGAGTTGAATTTTGAATAAAACGATAAAAAAAACGAGATCGTAAAATTAAGAAAAAAATCTAATTTTAACTGTGCGAACGGTGCATAATTCCACCTATCAACAAATTAAATGATGAAGAAACAGATAGGGTTTTATTACCGAAAGGTCAGACAGAAGAGAAAAGTGTTTTATGGACTAGATGAAAACTTTCAATTTGCATCATAGACCAGTGCCGAAGCCTTCAAAAATAGTAAAAAGTGAAAAAAAATAATAGTAGTATAAAACCCATTAGAAAAGGGGGGGAATATGATATAATTGAAGAAAAAAATAAATTACGGGCGATCCGAGTTCGGGAAGTGGGAGGGGGCAAAACTACAAGTCCTACGGAAAAAAAGTTAGATGGCAAAGTTGAGAGTAATAAAAAGCTCTATAACTTTTGTGTCCACAATTTTCACACATAACCACAAAATTTATGTGAAAAACTTAAATCGAGACTTAAATAACCAAATTTTTGGTTTTTTATTTCTTTTTCAAAAAAGTTTTTTTTTTTACGAGATTTCATGAAAGCTCACCTCATTATGTCCCAAATACACTGTAATTTAATTGATTTAAAATGTTTTTTTACCCTATTTTGACTTAATATCAAAAAAGTACCCTAATTTTCATTCGAAAATTCTTGCGTCAAAATATCAGCTTTTTTCAAAAATTCGGTGGGCTTTTTGTTCGTTGAAATCTCTACTTTCTGATATTCTGACAAAAAATATACATCTCCATGGTAAATATTCTCAGAAAATGCAAAAACTGAAAAAAGTTTTTTTTTAATTACTATTGACAATTCTGAGCTATTTATTAAAATGTACACTTCAATTACTCAAAAAACGTAATACATAGATACACGAAAAAATTGCAAATCGAAATACACTACTATAATTAACAAAGAAATAAATTATAATGAAGTACCTAAATATTTAATTAGACATCTACAATATTTTGAAAAAGTTGTAGAATCTTCTTTAAATAATATTTGTTGATGTCTATTTATTGATGTTTTAAAATAATTTACATACCTGAGTGACCTACGGCAAATTTTAGCGCATTTTAAGGTGTTTCATAGAGATGTTGGTTTAAAGTAACGTAACCTAAAACAAGTGCGGAAAAACATTTTCCGCAAGTGTTAGGTACAATAGTTTTTCTACGAGCGTGAGGAAAGTCAACAGAACTAATCTAAAGTTGAGATATTTTAATCTGATTATAAATGCTTATAGTTTATCTAGAAACATATTTCATTAGATTATTGATAAAGTAAACATAAAGCAAAATATTATTTACAATAATAGTTACATGTCAAAATCTAATACCTAATTATTTATATTATAATTTATTGTAAAAGTACAATTATTTGCATTACTTAAATTTATAGCAGATGCTAGTTGCTTGTTGAATGGCTGTAATTTTGGATCTGTTGCTCTTTGCTGTTTTGACAATAAACAAACAAAAATGAAAGTAAATAGCTGGTTAGTTACACATGGTAACTAAAGCATTTCGCAACCACCATAATATACCGGTTCATTATATTAATAATATAATTTGATATATTGAGGTGGAAAATTATTTCCACAAGGTGCGGGAAAATTAATTTTCCATACTAAAATGTGTGTGGAAAATTCAATTTTCCGCCCGCTCGTAGAAAAAATGGATTACAATTAATCAAATCTATTTATAAATGTAGAAATAAAAAATAACACAGAGTCAATCAAGTTTTCAAAAAAATCAATTGGCAAAAATTAAATCATCCTTCATTTTGTCAAACCTCTCACCCACTGAAGGAGCAGCAGAACAGCATTGTTACAGGGCATATTATCAGCTTCAAACTTGGTTAGGCAACGAATTGACCACAACAGATAGAAGCTGGAAGAAACATCAACGTGGCATTATGAACAAATTTACAGAAAAGGATTTAATTCCGGAAGTATTGCTCAAAACTTTTTGCTGTAGCTGTGAAGCTGGGTGTAACAGTTTGGAATGTGGCTGCCGAAAACATGGTTTAAAATTCACAAATTTATGTACAAATTGTCATGGTTCTGAAAATTGCTCCAATATGGAAGAAAAAACCTACGAGGAAGTAAATGATTCAGATGAAATTGTGGATGAATAACCAATGCAGAATGGAAATAACATTGGAGACGAAAAATGTGATGGTCTTGAAGATTTCGGAGATCAACTAGAGTTGGAAAGGTTTGTCGAGTCTAACGACGAAGAAATGCCATCAAAGAAACAAAAATTAACGGATAGATGATTAGAATTCAAGATAATGCATTTATAAATATCAAGATTAACGTTTTGAAAATTATTATAATGTAATCAATATAAATTCAATAGTACGATTTACATGTATATGCACATTTTGTGAGATTTTCTATGACATTAATGTAATTCGAATTCAATGAATCTCGAAAAAATTGCAGCAATCACATTTTTTCGATGAAATTGTACATAGTGATTCAAAAAAAAACTTCGAATTTGAATTTTTTTTCATTTTTTGCATTTTCTGAGAACATTTACTATGAAGATGTAAATTTTTTTCCAGATTATCAAAAAGTAGAGATTTCAACGAACAAAAAGCCCACCGACTTTTTAAAAAAAGCTGATATTTTGAAATAGGGTGGAAAATAAAGTATTTCAAATCAAATAAATTACAGTGTATTTGGGACATAATAAGGTAGGTTTTCACGAAATTTCGTGAAAAAAATACTTTTTTAGAAAAAGATAAAAATAAAAAACCGAAAACTTGGTTATTTGTTTTTCACAAAAATTTTGAGGTTTTGTGTAAAAATTGTGGATACAAAAGTTGTAGATCTTTTTATTACTCACAACTTTGCATTTCAACTTTTTTCCGTAGGACTTGTAGTTTTGTCGGAGATCGAGATAAACCATTTTTTACCCTTAAAAACTCACCCCCTTCCTCTTCCCGAACTCGGATCGCCCGTAATTTATTTTTTTCTCCAATTTTATCATATTTCCATCCTTTCCTAATGGGTGTTATCCTATTATTTTTTTGTTTCAAAAATTATCGGCCCTGGTCTATCATTTAAACAGCGTATTTTGTTAAACACAGTTTTTGAATTCCGTAATTTTTGTAGGGCAGTTTATTTTATAACGTACAATTTTTTATCCAGAACAAATTGACCATGAATGTTACAATAACAACGAAATTTCAATCAAATATAATTAAAGATTTTATAAAATAATACCTTATTATTTGTTGTTGTATATCACTTTTTTATTAAATCAGTCACACTAACCACATCTTTTTTTATAACAAACTACACGGAAAGCTCGACAAAAACTATCGTATCCTTAAAAATTGTAAAGCACTGACGGGCATTGCTCAATACTGGTCATTACACCTTGTGCAATATAACAATAAAAATAAAAAAGTAATAAAAGACGGTTTAAGTTAGTATAGATTTCGGGTTAAAAAACCTTTTTCGTCTACAAAGGCGGCGTCAAGATTTTTTTTAAGGGAAACCCTAATAGGTTCAGTTTTTTTTATAAACTGATAAATTATTGAGACTGTGAGGCAGTAGGTTCAAAGAAACCAATTACTATTGGACAGGTAGTCCTCAATAAAACCACAACATAGAAGGCAACGAAAAAGCGGATGAAATGGCCAGACAATTTGCATCAGTGACAATATTTTCTGGACCGTAACCCTAACAATTAACATGGCCAGATATTTCTAGAATGGTGTGAAATATCATCAGAAAACACATTCGCTAAAATTCACGGAAGGCCCAATAAGCAAACATAGGAAAACTGTCAGTGAGTCTAAGTTTGAAATACCTTAAAAAATCCGTCTGTTTTGAATGTCAGAATGTCAAGTTGAATACACAATTTGAGATCCATGATAACAGTTAACAGTTTGAAATCCGTAATAGGTATGATGACTGAGCAAGACCTAGACTATCCTTGGACTAGCAAGACCAAGTCCAAGACTGAATGTGCAAGACCAAGACTAATAAACGCAAGACTCAACTGAATATTGATACTTACACAGCATATTTGAGTTGAAATATTTGTAGCATGCTCTTTTATAGTTAGAAAGAGGTGGTGATATTCTCCATAAAATGCACGCTCTTGATCTGATAGATGTATTATCTGCCTTGGTCTATGCATATGTAGAAATACATTTTTTATTAGCATCAACTCTTCTTAGGAAGATGAAATGGACATCTGGCCTTCACAGGATCTGCTTTTGTATGTACTAGCAAGTTATCAGCGTTCTTTACATACCCTCGGAAAAACTGGCACTAATATTCAGCACCGAAATTGTGCCCTGAAGAGTCTAGCTGTAGAATGTAATCTAGATACAGAGTACCACAATAGATCTGAATAGATCGCAGTGAAATGGGTATAATCAATTACGTTACCTTGCACAAGAAAAAGTAATTTTGTTTTGATCAAAATTTACTGAAGTAGTTTGTATGCTAAAATCACAGTGTACTGTGAAGATCTAGCATTAATGTGTTGAAAGTGAATCAAAAACACATTGCCTTATATAGTACCTAAACATACAAATTGATTTAATATGAAGATTTTACAAAAAAATTCGAACACAATAGTATATTGTGCAAGAAGTGGGGAAGGTTCAACTTTTCTCACGAGTGTGGAAGTTTGTGGCACGAGGCCGAAGGGCAAGGGACGCAAATACACGAGTGAGAAAAGGACAACTAAGTAGGTATTTGAAGGTGACAGTAGCATACTAAGTTTTTGTCGATTCTATTTGATTCTCCATATAAATGTATGTGGCGTTGACAAAGTGCCGTGAGAAAAAATATTTCCCACGGTTTAGGCAAAGTGACACTTTGTAGTTTCGTGAATTGTGGGAAAAGAACTATTTTCCATAGCAGTCGTAGAAAAACATTTTTTCCTACAACCACTATGCGAAACACGCTTTTCTACACAAATATTTTTATACGCAAAGCAGGCCTTTTCTTAATTATTTTGATAACCGTTGGAAAAGTACACGCTATGACACTTTTCCGCAAAGAAATGTCAAACAAAGCTACCTATGACCTGTCAACTTTTTGTGACAATTCAACCTAGTAGAGAATTTCTTATTGATGTACAATTTTTAAATTTAAACCAAAAGTAAGTAAACTATTTACATATTTCATTATTTATTTTAATTTATTAATTATAAAAACATTAACCTATTAAGCATTATTTTAGTTCAAATTTAACAATAAATAATTATACATTGAAATGATTTTTTTATTTATTTTCATATTGCAAGTTCTTTCTGTTCAAAGTTTAAATAAAATAACTATAAATTACTGTATTTTTTTTCTTTCATTAATAAATGTGGTTTTAGAAAAAATATTGTGTACAGCTTGTACACAAATCACTTTTACCACTCGCTAGTGCCACTTCTGCGCTCGTGGGAAAAGTGACGCTTTGCGCACTAGTTGTACAAACTACTATTTTTGTAGTTAAAATGACAAGGAAATATCGACAGATGATTTTTTTTACATTTCAAGATATTTTCAAACTAGGTATCTAAATTGAATTGGATGAAGTCTTAGTAGTATATTGTGACCGTTAAGCACATACTGACGGACTGCAAACAATTTGCTGCTATATACAAACAACTTGATCTTAGGCCCAACCTCAAGGAAATGCTTCACTGCCCTACCGAAATCAAGAAAGTCTTACAGTTCCTGAAAGCTACCAACCTATACTGTAAAATCTAATTTAAATATTTGTAAAAATTATGTAAATATTTGTATTTATTTTTTCTGTGCCAATGACCAGCGCTGTCGAGGCACGTTAAGCAAAAATAAAAAAAAAATAAAATAATATTGAGAATTTCAAATGGTCAGAATTCAGTTCTAAACTTAGTTGAAATCTATAATACAGGTATATACGCAAACAATTTTGGTATAAGGCATAAATAGACTGTGTCCGACACTGACGTCCTTGTATAGAAATATCCATCTATATAGAAAGTGAAACTTTTATAGGTGCTATTATATAATAGATACAGGTAAAGGGTTGATTTTTTTTAAATTTGAAACTGAAAATCCAAAAAACCACAGACCAGGGTCAGAAACATTTTGTCAATCGACAAGGTTAGTCCAGGGTGATTAAGTGTTTGGAATTGTGCAATATAACATCGGTAGAGGATATTATTCCAAGGTAAGCTATTATCTAAGTTGAAAATGTTAAAATACAAAAGCCGGAATCGATATACCTAATGTTTTTTTTTTGGCAAAAGTGAGGTTATTAAGATACCTATATTTTGTGACCTTGAATGTTTTATCTTATGTTATTGTATATTTTAGCATAAAAATATCCATCTGTGTAGCATAATCGTATTTTTTAATTTTATATTTTTATCATCAACTCAAATAAGGAAAAATATTATAATAAAGTGTGTTCAATAAGTAAGGAATAAATCCATTATTAGCTAAATATAAATAATATATGTATATAACAATGTACGGTTAGGTGAATTAAAAAAAGTGGCAATTACTTTTGGCATTCTATCAAATGTGTGAATTCCATCGGGTTGTTTCTTGAATTGAAAGGTTGTATTTTCACATATTGTCTGACAAGTTCTAACATATTCAAATGTGATATTCCACATAATAAGGGTAGAAATAACCCTTTGCAGGGAACGAAGGTACTGAAAAGGCATGAGAATTCGGCTGTAGTGTTATCGGAAATTTTTTCTCGTGGAAAGAAAAAACATTTAAACCTCTAACATAACCTAAAATAGTTTTCTAGTTGAAAAAATATTGAATTGCGCCTGTATCTCAAACTAACAACAAAACAAGTTATTAACTAGGAAGATTATAAAGTAACGATAGAAATATCCCGTGACGTCGGATTGAGACTGCTTAATAAATTAACAGTCTTAATCAAACTTTAATTGATACGCTGGACGAATATATCGATATCGTAATACTCTTCGGAAACGTAATCAACGATGTTTGCATGTAAAGTGGCAATCACGAATTACCATTTCAAATTAGATATCGATTAGATTGCATTGCTGGATACAGAATTAAATGTAGTCTATCGAGTTTCATCTGAATTAATTGAAGATTTCAGTAGTTAAAGCTTACTATGTGATTTTGTTTTGCATGAAATAATAATTATTTAGGCAATAATTGCACAAAGTATTACTTCTTTCATGAATTTAACATTCCATGATTGAAAAAAATTAAAGGATGACATTTAGATTATTATTTAATAGAACAAAAAGTAGCATTCATTCGTATTAGCAGTTTCAAGTGCAATTTTGAAAAAAGATTGAAATATTCAAGATGTTTGAACGTTCATTTCTGTTTGAGGTTGAAAATATCGGTAAAATAGAATTCTTGTACCGAGTGTCTGATTAATGCTGCAATTATGTGCTATTGTTATCAGTTCCACGACTACTATATTGGAAAGTGCCGAAGCAGTATATCTAAATCTCTTGCCACCCAAATCTCGCCAAGTTTATGAACTTGCATATCAGCGATTCATGGATTGGTGTAAATAAAAAAATGTGCAAAACTATGCGGAGAGTGTTCTTATGGTGTATTTCTCAAATTTAACGAAGACCGTCAAGCCATCCACTCTTTGGTCACAGTATTCAATGTTGCGATCCACGCTGGATATCAAAAATGGTGTGGGTTAGTAAATATTCAAAATTACGAGCATTGTTAAAAAGGCAAAGTGATGGGTATATACCTAAAAAGTCTAGGGTTTTTACAAAGGAGGAAGTGGATCGGTTCCTGGATATGACACCTGATAATGTATATTTGATGATAAAGGTTGTTCTAGTATTAGGAACTGGAGGTGCTATGCGTTGTGACAAACTAGTTCATTTGAAAATTGATGACATTGAAGATATGGACTCGGTCCTGGTCGTAAAAATTTTTCAGACAAAAAACAAGAAACCTCGTTTGTTTACCATTATAGGCGATAATTATTTGCGTTTATTTCGGAAATATGTTGCACTACGGCCATCAAATATACAGAAACGTCGTTAAATTTTTGAAGTATGTTAATGAGAAGTGTCAAAGAATGGTTGTTGGTATTCACAAAATTAGTGCCGTGCCGCAAGAAATTGCAACATTTTTTAAGTTAGAAAATTGGAAGGAGTATACTGGACATTCGCTAAGAAGAACATCTGCTACACTTCTTATTGATGGTGGCGGTGACCTCACTTGTCTTAAAAAACATGGAGGTTGGAAATCGAGTACGCGTAGCAGAAGGATATATTGAAGAATCACGTATCAACAAAGAGAATACTGCCAGAAAAATATTGCAACCTGACAAAGAAGGTACAAGTACCTGTTCAGATATTTCCTCGAATGTTTCATCAACAGTTACGGAGAATATTTTGAGTTGTTCTTACATTAATGAAAATCTTTTGAATTGTTCGAAAATTGTTAGTGATAATTTAAGTATTGCTTTGAATTTTGGCAAAAATTGTTAAAATTGTAAATTCAATATCACTATAAATAACAAATAAATACCTATATATAGTTGCCCAATTAGTTTGTTTCACTAGGATTAAAAGTGTTTCTAAGCAACGAGCAAATTTTTGTACGGTAAGGGAATTGATGGCTTTTGCACCTGAAAATAGTACAAAAATGTCAACATTTTTTGGTGGTTGGAGAAAAAATTTATTTAGTTTTTAGCGATTCTAAAAAGTCTTTCGCCCTTGAAGTTTTTATTTAAATGTCAGTAAAAGTTATGTCACTTTGACAATTCGCAGTGACAATATGAATAATAAGAAGAAATTTTCCGGTATTTTGCATCCTCAAGTAAAAAAAATGGTACTTAATCTGATAGATTATTTCGAGAATGAATGAAAAAGTGGAAATTCGTCAACCAGTGTGCAGGAAACATCAACCATAATTATTTTCTTCGGGTATACTTGTAATCTCACATTTTGGTAACCTCTGTGTCTTCTGATTTGATACCTACATATGGTTAGTGAACTTTGAACCCGCATGACTTTTGACTATACGTGCTGTTAGGTACTCTGGTCTTAAATCAATCAAACGAAATATCTTGAAACAAAGTACAACGGCCATTTCAAAATTTTTTCGAAGAACGCCTCTGCCGATATTTTGTAAATAAATTACCTAGAAATAGTATTTTGTAAGGCTGATTACATCACAACTGGGAAGTTATTTCTGTACAAATGAGTTTTGTCATGCTGGTCGTGCTTGATTCCGTTATGCCTGTTTCACTTGTTTACGTTGGTACACGAATATCAAACGTACGGGACGTGTTCAAATATTACTTTGATTAAAGAAGAGATGGAAAGAGGGCCTCGGGTAATATGTATCATATACAGACATGTGTAAAAACGCATGAATATAGGTAGTTTCGGAGAAATGAAGTTAATAAAAATGTTCACGTAAATTAATTCAAGAGTTCTATACTGTTTAATTCCATCTAATAATATAAATAAACAAATAATCGAAAAAGTTTTTTGCTATTCTGTGTCTGAAAAGGTGAAACTAGTTCTGTATATTGCCCACCATAGCACCAACTGTTACAAAAAAGGCAATAGCTGCTATAGTAGTCATAGTCACTGCAGAAAGAACCAAAATACAGTCAGGAGAGATGCAGCTAGTGGGAAAGAAATATTAACCATTACTTTGGGATATTTGGCTCTCATTTTATAAAGTTTGTAGCTTTCGGTTCCTTTTTTTTTTGAAATACGTAGTGGATTCCACAGGGTGTTTTCAAATGACACTTACAACGTTACAACTAATTTATGATGCATCTGGAACATTCGGAGAAGATTGTTGAAAATATTTGTCCAAACTAGTGATTTTTTTCAAAAAGAAATTGAAAGAATCCATGCAGCTACAGCAATTATTTCCGGCAATCGCCAGTCTTTCCAAGGTATGCGATTTTCGATGAGAAAAAGTTGTAAATTATGTATTATAAATGTAAATGGACAAAATTTTGAACATCTCTTGTAATTTGTTGGCTGCTTAACTCTTTCATTAATAAAATCACAAGTGTGAACAAATATTTTCAACAATCTTCTCCGAATGTTTTAGATGCATTGTTGTTTCATAAATTAGTTCCTGTTACATATTCGAACCATAAGTACTTGGCAGTTATTGAAAAAAATACAAGAAATTTTTTTTTCAAATTAATTATTGAAAAGTGATCTAACAGACTTCATTAAATCATTAAATATCTACAAACTACAAATCTTTTGATATGTAAAGGTTATTTGTTTTTCACGTCACGTCACGTGTTTCACCTGCCAAATGTCAAATTAATTTATTAATTAATTCATCCATTTTCAAGTTATTGAAACATTCAATTGTTTAAAACTTCAACACACTGTATTTCGAAAAGTGGATGTGCTGGACCCCTTAATCCTTATATCATTTTGTCCAATTTTACGAGAGGAATCTACATGCAAACGTTGTAAGTGTCATTTTAAAATACCCTGTATAAATTCCGTTTTTACACGACAATCTTACTAGAGTGTACCAACTACAATAAATAAAATCGTATTAGCAAATCGACAAAACATTCTGGTACTTCGTATACGATTGTCTGTCATAACTCATTATTGATTTGCTGCCATCAATTCCGGTCTTTTTTTTATCTTATAACTCTTCTACCTCTGCCAGTCATTTCGATTTGATGGGTCTTCCTAACCAGATGAATTCTATTAAATGAACAAAATTGGATCTTGTAAGCGTCCGTACTAAAACTGATTAATCTTGCATAACATGCATTTTCTCAAAGTAAGGTGAAAACTCTGGGAAAATGTCATCTCATTTTCTTCCATGAATATTCAATTTCATATCAAAGTTGGCGTATGCTTTGAATGTAATATGTATACCTTAGTCTTCAATTTTCCTTGCATATTTTCGAGAATGATCCGAAGTCTGGAGAATAAAATACACACTACAACAGAAATTGCTTATTGTACGTTTTTCATCCAGACGAATCAGTAGAAAAATATATAGGAAATTTTTTGGCTCTTGGTTAGGGTCGCTGCTAAGCTTTCAAGATTTTATTTGGAAAAAAATTTATCGAGTAAAAGTATCCTCTAAATTGTTGAATTAAAGTATTTCAATTGAGAAGCAGCATATCAAAATAGAGGAACAAGTTAGGGATGTGGGCATAATTTTAGATCTTCGTTTCCCAAAGCAGATTTCTAAAAATTTCACTGCTTGGCTCTATACTCTGTTCAAATTTTATGTACACCCCGTCAAAACAACAGTGATATGCCAGCAGACGTTTTGCGAATGTTTAAGCACGAGTTCACGATCCTTTTCCTATAATCTGCATGTGCCGAATCAATGGGAACGACAAGGGTGTCGAACACACATTGTGAGTTACCTTTTACAGAATCCGCCTCTGTTAACAATACCAACAATTCTGGTTCGGCATGGCATAACTTAACAGGTCGGATTATTGGTGGCCTGACGGGCTGGGCTGTTTCGTGTCCCCAGACAACACTTGCGTGTCGCTGGCTAGCTTTCCTCTTGTCTCGTAACTCGTAAGCTCCAAGTTCGAGACAAGATTCGTAGGGGACTGGATAACGCTAACCGGTTGGTGACTATCTGGGTTTGTCATACAAGGAGTAACTGAAAAGTTTTCAAGTCTCGTCTTCAAAATGGAAAAATATATAAGATCACATTGAATTTTGTCAGTTAAATTATCAGCGATTTATACTTTTTACGGTACATCAATGTAGGCACCTATCATAATGTTCTTCCCCGTTTCTTTTCTTTATGCCATGCAAAGTTTTTTCACTGTTTTTCTCTAATAATTCACAGCTATATCACTGGACTGGAACTATTTAAAATATTGTAAATTTATTTCAAACAAGACAAACACTTTTCCTCTTTAAATCTTGGAATATCTTACAAAATATAAGCTTTAGAAGATCATACATGTTTTTGTCACCACCCAATAAACGGCTTGAATATTCGAGATTCTTTCGTTTGCTAACAATATCTTAATCCTTTATACTAGTGTTCTGACTAGAGCCTATTCAGCCAATCCGTTTCCTGTATAAGCTCATACATGTTCTTTGCTGCTTGGTTGAAGAAGTCTTCTGGAGTAATTTGGGGTCTACCATACAGTTTCTGCCTCCTGTGGTCCAGCGTCTCACAGTTGCATAATATATCCAGAGCTGTTTCGGTTTCCTTTTTGCATCTTCTGCATGTAAGGTATCCGTTATACAGCCCTATTTTGTTCAGGTGCTCCTTTGTGGAGATATGTCCCGTCAGTAGATAGCCCCGTTATGGTGTGTAGTTTGTTCCTGCCCATTGAGAGCAGTTCTTTCGCTACTTTTTCTGATGGTTTTTTTATAAATTTCTTACCATTTATTTGCCTGGGAGTATTCTTCCAATATTTTTTTGTGTTGTTCTTTGGCCCACTCTTTTAACCATTACCTAATTGAGCATCTGGGAATGCCCGCAGCTGGTTCGGGTCCGTTCATCAGGGTTGACGATCCTTCTCTTGCGAGTTCGTCAGCTTTCTCATTGCCAGCGATTCCTTTGCGACCTGGAACCCACTCCAGTGTTACACTGTTCTTCGCCGCATTTCCATACCAGCCAAGATGTTACGCTAGAGCTCTGAAGTGCTTAAAGGGCAACTTGACTGTCACTGTAGATCCTGATCTGCCTGTTGTTGTAGGTTCTCATGTTATTTACCTATACTCGATGCTGTTACTCAAGGTTGAACTCAATCAAAGTGGCAAACCCAGTCTATGTGCTAATAATGCTAACTGCTAAATATTTTTTTATTTAAATTTTGTTGTCATAAAAAAAGTATAGTGTTAAACTCATTTTTTTAGCCTCTTGATAAACTGTTCTATCGCTCAAAAAAACGTGGTCCCGTATAATATTTGTTGAACTTCCCAGAATATATACGAAATCCCTGGTATATACTCACGAGTCCTTATCTCGAGGTCATGTAAGGCCAGAAAACACTTGGAGACTTCGAGTAGTTCTTTTTTGGGCTTTGTCGGCATGTCGTTGAACGGATAAAGCCTTCAAATTTTAATAACATCATCGTCGAGGAGGAGAAGAACGGAGAGAGCCTGAAGGTTGACTGATTAACGGTATTTTGTTGGTTGTGTCACTTGCCTCCATCTCCTTGTCGTTATGCAAAATATTTTAAAGATTTATTCCAAAATGGAAGGAAGAGAAATTGTCCAGAGACGGACTAAAGGTAACTTGTTAAATAATTACGAAAACTGTTACCCTAGTCATACAAATTGTTGGGGATTTATTAGCCAGTTATAGTATTGAATGGGATCTTTTAATTTTATATATATATTTATGATGCAGGAATTAATTTTGTTTTTGTTGATTTAACATTTTACAAAAAAAATTAATATTTTACTTCTAGGAACTAAGAAAATTCGTTTCAAAATTTTGGGAAAAGGTTTCAAAGGGACACTTGAAGAAGATAAGGGGGCGTTCATTAATTACGTGAGGCGTTTTTGAGAATTTTTCGACCCCCCTTCCTCCTTGGTGAGATATCGTAATATTTTCCTCAACTCCCTGCCCCTTCCCCTAATCTCAAGATCTATTTGGACTGTAAACGTGTTGGATTATAGGGAAAAAAACTTGTTCTATTACTTTTCGTGAATATTAACGTAATTTAAAATCACAATCATAAAATTAAATAATGAATATCAAACAAAAATTAAGAAAATATTTATTATAATTCGTGCACGGCCTCAGGAGTGACTTCTGGAACCAACATTTCCAAGTGTTTTTCAATAAAATCATCTGCTCCTTCAACTTCGCTCTGAATTATCCACTCTAAGCCGTTGTCGCTCGCGCACAGAAGTACTATTTTCTCAGATTTGGCAATATTATATTCTAGAAATAATTTTTCGCGCAATGTCACACCGTTTTCTGCGAGAAAAATAATTACGTGATATTTACCAAGATCCTCCACCCTCCTAAATGAGATTTGGGAAAATTTAGCTTGATCCCCTTCCCCCCTAGAACATCTACGTAATTAATGGAAGCCCCCTAACGAGCTTCGCAAGATACAGGAAGTGTCTTAAAAGGTGTAAGTTCAAAGCAAAATCAGACCTCTGAGTGGTTGGATGCAATTGCTTCAACCTCTTTATAACCTAATTTAACCTACAGATGCTGATGCAGCAAAATAAATATATTATACCCTTTTTAAACCTTTCATCTCACGCCCATAATACATGGATAATCTATAGGCCATGCGCTCCAAAATATAATTATTGTTAATGCTAATAACCCATTATTTTTCTATATAGTTCAAGATCATCTATAAATTAAATAAAGAACAAGATTAATTTTAAGAAATTTATCAATAACGAGCTAATTGATAAAGTTTTAATTGTGTTTTTCTACGATCATTTCCTAAACAAAACTGTAAAAAATGTATGGTAATGTCCAATTAATTATACCGTTTAACATGAATAAAGTGTAATAATAGGCTGATAAGAAGTTTCCAAGAAAAAAAGATTAATTTTATTATTTCATAGAATATTCTTAACAAAACAATTTTAAACAGAATGTACACAATATACTAATCAGGAGAAAGCTTTTAATATCAATTCTTGTAATGTTGATAATATGATTGACAAGTCGATGTTTGTATTAAAAGATTTCCAAATTGAGATACGTTTTTCTTAGACTATCATTGGGAACGTTAACAAAAAATTGTTATAATTTATTGCCCTATTTAACAACAATTTTTTGGAGCCAAACACTCTGAAAGCTTGGGATAAACCCCAAGTATCTTTCAAACGGAAATCCACGCCATAAGGATAAAGGATACAGAAGACAATGGATTATTATAATATCGGATAGTCAAGCAGCCATTAAACCACTGAGCTCTTGTGTAATCAGTTCCAAAATGGTGTGGGAATGCCTAGACAAACTCAATGAACTAGGCGAGAACAATATAGTCACCTCACTATGGATTCCACGACACACTGGAATAGAAGGAAATGGAATTGCAGATGAACTAGCAAAGAGGGGGACTGAAATACCTTTTTGAGGGCCTGAACCCTTTTGCGGAATCAGCCCCAATGTAATATTGGAAGAAATAGGAAAATCCGAGGAAAATAGATCTGACAATTGGACAGATCTAGTAAGGCTTATACAATCAAATACTCTTCTGGGTGACTACAACCTGTTGAGATCAAATGAATGCATAAGTCAAAATAAAACTGCGCTAAGAGTTTTGACAGGGATCCTAACGGGACATTGTCGCCTGAATGGGCACCTGGAAAAGCTCAAAATGGTGGAGGAAGAAGAATGCAGATTTTGTGGAATGGAAGAAGAAACCTCCATCCACATACTTTCCAACTGCACAGCAGTCCAGAATCCTAGAGCACAGCACCTGGGAGATTACTGGATAGAAGAGGAACATTCACCTAAGTTGAAGCCTGCAGACGTCCTAAAATTCATCTAAGAAATAGGACTAAAAGCGCTACTGGTTTCTGAGACTCTCCTCAGAAACTAAGTAGAAGTAAGCGGGCACAGTAGATCTTTTAGGTCTCAGTGAATGTGAAATACATACATACATACAAACAACAATTTTTAATACGCCCCACGCATCTGGCATAACAGAACAATAAAAAAGGAAGACAATAAATAAGATTTGATTTTTTATACTTTACATTATACTAAGAAAAAAATGTCATAAGTATTCCCCACGAATACCACTACATTCAAATAAAGTAGGAAGTGTGTGTATGAATAGTTAAAATTTAAATTGATTCCAAAAAATTAGTTTATATTATAATTTTATATTAAAATTATTTCCTTTCCCAAACAATTTTTTAGTTACCCGAAGTCAAAATAGTCCAGTCAGACAGTATCTAAAAAGCCAACAAAATAACTTATACCTTGAAAACCTTGAAATCGTTAACTCACAGACCCACTATTCCGTCATTATCTAAGAGTATGGATTTTGAATTTCAGCTTAAAATTTCTATTATTATAGACTTTACGAAATTTTTATTGTACGCGTGTTCTATTGGTCATCGCCTGTATCCATTTTTCGATTACAATATTCAACCTCATCCGTTATTTGCTACATATCGGCTTTGTAATGTTAATAACTATATTTTATTGTAAACATAGGTTAAGCCACCGTACTAATTGGAGTAAAATATGCAGTCAACGTCATTTTTATTTTTAACAAGCTGATATAACTTAATATTCAAATGAGAACAAATTGGAGAGACTAAAAAACAAAGATCCATTAAAAATTACGTGTCGTTAAATAATTTCTATCAATGTACAGAGTGTTTCACGAGTTTAAGCTGTTTTTAATGGAAAATGTTTAAAATTGGAAAACTTTTATTTAAAACTTTTAAGGGTAGGTAGGTAGGTGAATATGCATTTTCTATAATAATAAAATTAATCTTAATACTACTTTCCATCAACCATATAACCATAGAATTCAATAAATTGAGTGAGTAACTTTCATAAAACGACATTATTGGAAAAGGTATCTGAACATTAACTTTTATAAGCTTTTTCTTTCTCGGCGCGATCGTGGTAATTTATAGATTCACAAATATGTAAATTGCAGAATACAGACTTAATAAACCACTTACTTTAAATTCAACAGTATATGGGGTAACAGATTTTTACCGGTTACTTATGTACATACCTACCACATGCTCACTATAATAACTGATAAAAATGTCTAGATGGAAAATAAACAAATACGCTTTGCCCATATGCACACTTTGAACTTTTAAAAACGCATTGGCGGAGTGAACTTTTTCAACTATTAAATATAATTCTTCGGTTTAAACACAGAGTACACCATCTAATAAGAGGTAGTAGTTTTCATGTTCGCAAATTTGTGTACACATGCGTGAATTAATTAGTTCATCTGTCAATGTCAAGTCGTCACTTCCGTTCATTCCCCTAAGTTCACCGTGCATTATTTTAAGATTAGATTAAAAATGGGGTACTTCTCATTATACACTTGAGAAGAATAATACGGTGTTCTCATGTTAGTAGTTAAAAAAATATTCTATAGACCTAATTGGGAGGGATGTTCATCAACACCACTATTTTTCTTAGTGTAGTGTTACTTTTCTCAGTGTATCAAGTAGTTTATGTGTCAACGCCTCGACGTATTTCCGCTTAATATCGTGTTAGTCCAACTTCAAAGGAACCGACAAAGCTTTCGTCTCTTGTTAGATGGTGTACTCTGTGGTTTAGACGTAGAACAAGTCGTAACACGTAATTTTCTTTTTCCTTTTTGGAGCCGTACTCTACTCCCACATTTAGTCGACCGACCCATCAGTTATCCCCATACCTTCAAATAGACGATTTAGGTCCACTGGATGGGTACCATGTTTCAGTGTCTCATAACCACTCAGTAGCGTACGGATTTATGCTGGAGGTGAAATGGGGTTTAGCAAACTTGGTCCTCTCTAAAAATTCCACTATATAGTTTAAACTTTATATAATTGTTAAAGTAAAACGCTTTTTTAAGGTGAAAGAATATTCAACAAAATCAAAATATTGAGATATGCAAGCCACTATTCAACTAAGCCACTGTTCTCATCAAAAATGTAGATTAAGAAGAATAATTTTGTAAAAAGTGGACACACTAAGTATGCAAATTTTCGCATTCGCGCCGTGCAAATCCTGATATATCTTGCTGTGCTTAGATTGGTTATTGTAGTAGTTCAAAAAGCCCGAGGCATAATAATTCAGGTTAAATAAGTTGGCGTGAGCGGGTAGTTTGGCATACAAACACAGCGGCGCTGCATACAAATAGCGTATTGCTGAAATTGCATCCCGTTTCAAATACATTGTACAGGACTGGACTTACAAATTTCCAACCGAATGCAGAGATTCCCGAAGAAATATTTTTGTATCTAAAAAAATTCGGTAGTTGTTCATTAGCAGTGCTACCATACAGAATGTCATATAAATTGATTTTAAAGTTAGTGAAAATTGAAAAAAAAAGTTTCATGGTTATGATGATGATGTTACATTGTTGGGAGAGAGTTCATTGAGCTTCCTTAGGCTTTCCCCAGAACCATTTTAGAACTGATTATCCAAGAGCTCAGTGTTTCAATGGCTGCTAACCTTTTATCTCTGTCAAAAATTTTCACAAATATGGAAATATATAAATATAAAAATTAATTTCAAATAATGTCATAATAACATTCCTCTTGGTTGGTCCCTGTTTATTCACTCGATTCTTATTCTGGAACGCGCCACAGTTGCATGTTACCATACCATCGTTTCATGTAACATCATCTATACAAGCATTACGTGTCCGTTTAGTTTGAATATAAAGCAGCAAAATTATTAAGGTACTCATACCCGTGGCGTGTCTGCATCGCTCGCTTTTAGGTAATGAGTCCTCCTAGTTCATTGCTGCTTCGGTCAATTTCCTGCAAAATTTATCACGTTCGAAACGAAAAGTATTCCAGTTTTGTCTTATTATCCAGACGTGGATTATGAAGCTCTTGCTATAATTTTCTTGCGGTATCTCGTACGAATTCAGGGAAAAAGGGTGAAAACAATGTAATTGTGAAGATACAGTCTACAATAAATTCTTCTCTTCGCAGAGTTTAAGATGTCGTTTTATATTAAGTGTTAGTCCCAGTTGAAAGACATTTTTGTCATGTTTATTATCATTATTATTATTACAATTAAACTTGCTAATAAGTGCAAAAAGTTCTCATAGGAGTCAGAACCTTTCTAAAAAGTTCTTTGTATTTTCCAGTATAATCTCTAGACTGCTCTCTCATCAAAGTATAGCTGTTGGTTTTGCAGGGCTTTTGCTATACCACAGAAAGTCTCTGGACCTATAGGAGAACATTTCAGTGAATTCTTTTCCCTTTTCCCTTATGATCTGAGTGGTACCCTAAGCTAACCTAACCTTCTAGCTTTATCGTCTTGTATCCCGGAAATTAGTCATAGCCATGATCTTCTTATGAGCATAAGAAAACTGCGTGGTCCATTCAAACCTTATTGAAAATAAATTGAGCAGAATCAAAATAAAACAGAAAATATACATCGGCCAACTGCTGATCGGCTCTTCCCACTCCTCTAGAACTGTGAGTATGATTTTAAATAGTCATGTCTTCAAATCCTGGAGGTATTCGTCCCATAAAAAGATGAAGAGGGAATTTATTTATTAATGAACTTCAGGGTGACAGTATTGAAATACGACAGAGACGGTTTTTGAGGGTCTCATTCGTTCGTTTGGGTTGTGCTTAAGAGTCCAGACGCAGTTTTAATGTTTGTGTAGATTATTACAGGCACACAAGATTCGTGAAAAAACAAGTTAAAACTGTTCACAAGTCGGATAAATCACCATACTTTTGTTATTTGAAAATTCTCTTCTTTCAAAACATTACCCATATCATAATTCTGTGAATTTTTGATGGAAATAAAAGAAATTTACATGAGGAAATCCTGAACGCCCAGGAATTTTCTCCGCATCTGGTTACAAACAATAACATTAATTTTTATCGAGGAAAAATAAAACTGGAGAAAACTAGTCCAGTCAACAACATAATTTCGATATTACTTAATAGATATTCGTCTTTTGTTGGTTAGTTACTTAATGTTTCATCAATTCAATCCCATACTTATAAGTTGAAAATTGACTGTTTTAAATCCCATATAGTTTAAATATTAAGTTGGAAAATTAAATTGGCGCAGTCAATAGTACCAAGAATTAGTTTATAGTTAAAATAATACCCTTCTTGGTGTGCGTCATCGATTGTGACGTATATCCGGGTTTTCGGCATTTCGTTTATTTTATTTGCTATTTTGACATATAGCTAACCTTAAATTTGATAAATAAAATCATCAGGATCGTATCCAGCCAAATTCGAAAAGGCTATGGTATTAATAATTTTCTTATTAAATCTCACCCGTGTGAAGTCTGGCATGTAGGCTCATGTTGGATCTGTCAGCAAAAGTTTTACCACATTCTGGACAAGAATAAGGTCTTTCTCCTGTATGTACTCTTTGGTGTTGTTTAAGAAGCATTTTCCTTGAAAAACTTTTTCCACAAGCGGAACATTCATGAGGCTTCACACCTAAAAAAAATAATAGTTGGGTATCTATTTCTTAGTAAACTAAAAGATAAAATCACTATCCTCAACTTGTCAGTATAAAGGCGATAGAAAGCACATGGAAACTAGATCCACGGATCGTACACTGGCTGTACTCAACTGTGGTGAGACACTTGGTCGTCCATGCAGTTTAGTAGCCAAAAATGGATCAAAAGAATGTTGAACTGATGTTATCAAAACTTCAGAGGCTTGTCTATCTGTGCCATACTCAATCTCCCGAACCTTGCTCTGTATGTTAAGACGGAAGCCATAATGGTTGCATACAGGCTGGAATGCAATGGGAATTTGCACGAATGAACCAACACCCATAGTTATTCCAGACATACAGATGTTATCCAAAACTTACTTTCTGCCAAAGTGTTATTTTATCTTTATAAAATTTTCGCTATAACTATATTGTACGTGTATGTTTATTTTGGAAAGGTAAATAGATTTACAGTATTTCTTTGAAGTCGGGGACGGATAATTCAAAATTAAAACTTTGGATCCCGATAACTCGAAAACGAAGGCCTGTGTAGAAAAATTTTATATGAAGTACCTACTAACATTATTTTGGCTTAGATTAAATGCTTTTTTCCAAGACCGACCAGAAAGTATACACATTCTGGACAATTTTTCGTCCAGAAAATAACGTTTTGCCGATCAAGACCGGAAAATGGACGCCAGGGGACGGAAAATGGACGCCAGGGACCGGAAAAAGCTTTTTCGTGCAACCGGACGCAAAACAAGCATTTTGCAGCCGCAACAGAGGCCGCAAAATGATATTTTGCGGCCGTTACCCAGAGTGACGGCCGACAAAAATTTTTACGGCCGTTCCCATAGTGACTGCCGGCAAACTGAATTTTTACGGCCGTTCCCATAGTGACTGCCGGCAAACTGAACGCCACTACAGCATTTGACATTTCTGAAATATGACAATAACAATGTATTTCGAACCAAAAACTAACTGTCTTTTCTAAAGAGACATAATGGTTATTGAAATTATGTAATTTTCACGGTTGCACGAAAAATATTGTGTATACTATGGCCGCGAAATGTTTTCGCGACCTCGAGATTATCTTGCCTCGGCCGGAGCGGCCTCGGCGATAATCTCTCTCTCGGAACGCGAAAAAGCATTTTGCGGCCTTAGTATACAAATAACTATTGCCGGTTCAATTTATGTTGAGTTTCAAATAATACAACAAATTATTGTTATTTCATTCTTTGTATTGATTATTCAATAATCATTGAATTGGATAAACGTGTTCGGGAATAATTAGATTTATTTTTTTTTTTTTTTGTAACTTAACCTTAATTTCTTACAAGGTGTTTCCAGCTTTCCACCTTTTGCTTCTTGTTTTAATTGCTTCGTTTCGATTAAAAAGCTGGTGGCGTCCAATTTAATATTAATTGGACACCCCATCCCAGTGATAGTGTATAAAATAGTTTAATTGGTGCCGAATTCCACTCCCTGAGGTGGAGTGCTCTAGCCTGGGGCAGTTTTAGGTTATGGAAAAAGCTTTTGCCGGTCCCTGACGTCAATTTTTTTTTTCAATTTTACAATCTCTTTTTTATAATACAATCTACCTTGATTTAGTTACTTTGGTAACAACGCTTCGATATATTGTCGCGTGATGACAGTTCGTTGATTTTTAATTTGTCGCTTATGTCAAACATATTATTTTATCTGGTTATAGTTGTGTTATAAGTTGAAATAATACCCGTCTTGGTGTGCGTCATCGATTGTGACGTATATCCGGGTTTTCGGCATGTCGTTTATTTTATTTGAATATTTTGACATAAATTAACCTTAAATTTGATAAATAAAATCATCAGAATCGTATTCAGCCAAATTAGAAAAGGCTATGCAATTAATAATCACCAGCTTCTTTTTCTGACTGAAAATACTTGAAAACTTTCAAAAAACTGATGTTTTTCGTGTATTCATGCATATTTTTGTATTATTTAAATAAATAAATCAATAAGATTAATATTCACTTTTCATAAATAATAATTGACCGTAAACAACAGAGTACAGACCTGTCGAGAACTGTCAGTGTGACAGTAGAAAAAGACGTTACCGCTACGAAAGTAACGCCTTCATAGTATTTTAAATTCTCGATTGATAGGTTGAGCTTGCGCGTAATCTAAACATCAACCAATTAAATTTTTGTAAGTCAAATATTAGGGTTAAGATGTGTAATAAATTTAAACGGTCCATTACTGAGATATTTTGATTAGGATTAATCACAGACCTGCCTTTTTTTCCATTTCTTCCTACGTAATGTGATAGAAGGAGATTAACAATCGATGACGCACACCAAGAAGGGTATTATTTCAACTATACCTCAAATAAAACATCTGCAAACAATGTTTTAGACTGGACTATATAATTTAACACTATCAGACTGAAAATATGACTGCACCACTGGCACCGCCAAACTTTAATAATATTTCGTGGATGGTCTAGAAATTACCTCTTATGGTTGGTTTCCCTGCCTTGAGGGGTTAATTATTACTATAACCCAAACTTTAGATAACTTTTGCAAACTTGGCGCTACTACATACGAGTCGTTTTCTTCTTATTCTTCCAGTTGATTAACATTTTCAAAGACACGTCGCGTTTGGTTATTTTATAAGTTTTGCTGTTTTCATATACTTCGGCATAGAAAGTTTTAATTCCAAAGTTAATTTTATACGTGCCTACCAAATTTATGGAAACAGCAGGTGTCAATGACAAGAAATTTTTGAAAATAGGCGATACCGAGGCCACATACGGTGATATAATTTAATTAGATATATCAAGTTAGCGGGCCAACTAGTGCAAAAATAACTTTTGACAAGCTGAAAAATTGCCGTTTTCATGCCGTTTTCTTGCCGTGGAATTTTTAGAACTTGCCGTTAATTATTTAAACAAAAATGGTATGGCCCGCTAACTGGCGTATCAAGCTAGCGGACCACCCCCTGGAATATTGCTTTCCTTTGCGTAGTAGTTTAAATTCAAGATATAGATAATTGCCGTTCAAGGAAATATCATCTACAGCATTGGGGCACGATAGCATGGGGGGCAAAACGTGAAAAAAATATTTCTGCGTATTAACTTGGCGGGCCACCCCCTCAAACATGACTTCCATCTTCACGGCATTCAATTACAAATGTACAAATAATTGCCGCTCTAATTGCAGTTCAAGAAAATATCATCTACGGCATTGGGGCACAATGGCAATGGGGGTAAAACGGACAAAAAGTATTTCTACGTATCGACTAAGCGACCAGCCTTACATATGTACCCTGTACACTGCGAGCATAACCTTGCGAGCCCTACCCCGATCAGTCCGAACTTGATTTCAGTGAAAGGGGCCCGTCGGAATTATTTTTCCATTTTTTTATCAGTAGTTGAAAGCATGAACATTTGACGAATACTAAAACAATTAAAATAATTGTTGTCACGCTTGGTTTCTCTTGTTAATGTTATGTCAAAATAAAAATTATTATTTCAAATGAATATACAGATTTTATTTGAATCGTGATTCATATTATTTTACTCAGTATTGAATTTTGATGGCGTATCGTATAACTTAGGTGTAATATTTTTCTAGGTTTTGTTTACGCATATTAGGCAAACATGTTAAATAATTATAGGTTTATTTGTATCAGAAGTATCGTCGCAGTCAACGCCGATGAAAACATTGTTTCTATAACCTTGCGTACTCCTTGATGTTGTCATTTGCAAAATGCAAAAAGTTCTGCGATGAAAACAGATGCCAACTGCTCATCGAGCAAAGGCAAAGTAGTGGCTGGCCGCTAAGCTGATGATACGTAAAAATAAATTTTGTTCGTTTTACCCCCATTGCCATTGTGCCCGGTTGCTGAAGATGATATTTTCTTGAACGGTAATTAGAGCGGCAATTATCTGTACATTTGCAATTGAATGCCGTGAAGATGGAAGCCAATTTTCAGGGGGTGGCCCGCCAAGCTGATACGCAGAAATATGTTTTTCCCGTTTTGCACCCCATACCATCGTGCCCCAATGCCGTAGATGATATTTTCTTGAACGGCAATTAGAGCGGCAATTATCTATGTCTTAAATTTAAATTACCACGCAAAGGAAAGCAATATTCCAGGGGGTGGTCCGCTAGCTTGATACGCCATTTAGCGGGCCATACCATTTTTTTTTAAATAATTAACGGCAAATTCTAAAAATTTCACGGCAAGAAAACGGCATAAAAACGGCAATTTTTCAGCTTGTCAAATGTTATTTTTGCACTGGTTGGCCCGCTAACTTGATATATCTGATATAATTAACAATAAAGCTCGATACTTGATTTGTTGATAGATCAGCTTCACACCACCAGTCAGAGATTTCGCTAGGGTTCAAAGTTTTTAAAGGCAGTCCCAGTTCAGTCAAGCCTCTGAAGTTTTGATAGCTCCAGTTTCAGTTTTTGGTCACCAGATTAAGGCTCTCTAAGTGATCAAGGTTGTGTACAGCCAGTGTACGATGTACCTTCTGGCTTAGCACACTGAAAAATCTTAGCAGTTTTAATCTTTCAAGCTTCTAGTGAAAGAAGTGAGTGCAGTTTTTGCAGGATTTACCCTTAGGCTAGTTAAATTTGAGATAGAGTGGTCGACAGTAGACTGAACTTAAATCATAGTCCCTTGTACTGTATTTGAATCCTGGGTGTCTCAAATTGCAAGATACAACTTTCAAAGAATACTTTAAAATTTGACGTAACAATTCCAGTCAGGCAGTTTTCTAATTATAATATATACAATTTATGAGTAAACTTTCGAAATGGGCAAAATATTAAGCCAGACTTCTTTCGTATATAGAGTTTTTAATTCAAGCACTTGCATAAAAATTGCTGAAAATTTTACGACCTAGCATTTTTGATGGTAATACTAAAGAGTAATATTTTCGCTACGCTCTTAGAAAACACAAAGATCTAAAATTTCAAATTCTCATTTGAGTGAGGACGTGAGGTGGGTTCCTATCGTCCAATATATCTGGCTAAACGTCTAAGTGAAGGGGTTGAACAGCTGTGCTATTCCTGTACGCCCGGATAAAGGCTTCTCGTTTGTGAAAAACAAAAGCAAGAAAACAAAGTCCTTATCGGAAGTAATTCTTTTTCTACCTCGAAACGTAACGACAAAATGACATTGGTGTGCTATCTTTCTTTCTCTTCGTCTTTCTTTCAATTTAAATACGCAAATATTAAGCAAATAGTGTGGGAGATAAGAAGGAGATTACATTAGTCACAACTGGAATTGGGATTTTCAGGCAGCTTAGTTAGGTTGAGTTTTAGAAAATTTGGTTGTAAATAGGAAAGTTGTGTTGAGATCGCGATTTTCATGTATACACCACACCATATTGTTTAGATTTGTCATTGAAAGTTTGTTTTTGTTGTACTTCCCTCTATCATCAACAAATTAAAAAATCTGGAATATATGAAATTAGATGCCCAGAATGTAACGCTATCTATATATTGGTCAAATACAGATTAATTATTAGTAACTTTGGGTACTATTGCAAAATGCCACAATTTTGAAGTTTATAAAAGAAAACTTGTGGTGGATCACTAAATTGTAGAAGATTTTGTCAAGTTTGAGTACAGCTCTGTTATATCCGATGAACATCTGGTTGTTAAAGAATTATTGCAATCCAATACTCTATGTACTTTTAAAATAATAGAAATGAGATTATTAACTGCTCTGTTGGTAACGGAACTAAAAATGAGGACTTAGACCAAGCATGGTACACTGGCTGTACAAAATGGTTGTCATCCCCAGGATTACATATTCATCTCTGGTATAGTGGCCAAAGATCAGACAATCCTCCGCAATGCTAAAACTAAGCAAGGTCCAAAGACTCGCATGCATTGGCATTACAGGGGTAATGAGGACTACTCCTACAGCGGCGCTGGAGACAATGCTAGACCTTCCTCTGCTATACATTGTGTTATAATGTGCGAAGCAAGGGCAGCACTAACCCGACTGGAAAAAGCATCAGACCATGGGAGAGGACAAACAGAAATAAGGCTTGTGGATGACGACATCTTTAAAATGCCAACAGATCACATGACCACCAGATATATCTTTCGCAAGAACTTCGAGATTGTCATCAATGATCGAAATGAGCTTGAGGAAGAGAACGCACCACCACTCAGTAGAGCTAATGAACTGATCTGGTACACAGACGGACCAAAGAATGAGCTCGGCACTGGAGCGGGCATATACAGCAAGTCGAGCAAATATGAAGGAATCGTCTCGCTTAGAAAATACGCCTCGGTATTTCAAGCAGACGTCTATGCAATACTTGCATGTGCAAGGGCAAATAACATGAGAGCCTACAACAACAGGCAGATCAGGATCTACAGTGACAGTCAAGTTGCCCTTAAAGAACCCTTAAAGCAGAGCTCTAGGGTGACATCTCGGCTGGTATGGGAACAGTTTAACAGTTTAACACTGGAGTGGGTCCCAGGTCACAAAGGAATCGCTGGCAATGAAAAAGCTGACGAACTCGCAAGAGCAGGATCGTCAACTCTGATGAACGGACCCGAACCTGCTGTGGGCATCCCCAGATGCTTAGCTAGGTCATTGTTAAAAGAGTGGGTGGAAGAACAACACAATAAACACTGGAAGAATACGACCAGGCAAATACATGGGAAGAAATTCATAAAAGAACCATCAGAAAAAGTAGCGAAAGAACTGCTCTCAATAAGCAGGAACAAACTACGCACCATAACGGGGCTACTTACGGGGGGACACTCTCCCACAAAGGAGCACCTAAACAAAATAGGGCTGTATAACGGAGACCTTACATGCAGAAGATAAAAAATGGATACCGAAACCGCTCTGTATATACTATGCAACTGTGAGACGCTGGACCACAGGAGGCAGAAACTGTATGGTAGACCCTAAATGACTCCATAAGACTTCTACAACCAACCAGCAAAGAACCTGTATGAGCTGATAAGGGAACGGATTGGCTGAATAGGCTGTAGTCAGAACACTAGGAGTATCCACAATAAACCCTGGAGGCTGAGGTGGTGCCGGAGAAGGGACGGCTCCTTTAAAAAAAATATTCTGTTGTTAAGTTGTTCAGTACAAACGTTTTGTTTTTCATAACGAAATAACACATCCCAATCAATCTTATAAAACAACCCTCGAAAGTTTCATCTTAAACAAAAAGCTATTTGTAAATTATGTATTGATTATTTTTGACGATTTTCATGATAAAAACTTCAATTGAATTATCAAAAAACATAGAATTAATTTCAAAAGAACTTTAACCTTTTGAAAGACCAGTAAAATGATCTGTTCGTATATATATTCGGTGTGTATAAAATTGTAAAAGAGAAAGATTTCAAATAAATACAAATTCAGTAACATGAGGGCCATCTGTCGTAAGACCCTTGGACTATTAAATAAGACTGTAAAACTTCCTCACCTGTTGATCATTCTTTCTACTACGCAATACAAAAACATCGACTTGTTTTCTGTAACGCTGTAAAAGACTAATAGACTTGGGAATCAAAGCTTAAAACGACAAAAAGAAATATATTGGAATTTTATATCACAATAATAATTGAGGATGTGTGGATGGAAATATTTCGGATTTAAGTATTATATCAAGTACACTTATTCTAGGCTATTGAGATTTTTAAAAACAAAATATCAGATGCGAGCTGCTATTATTGAACTGGATTTGTAAACACATAGAACAATTCTTGTCTCTGTCTGCCCTGATGATGCACAACATGTGGTTCTTAATAATAGTTACCTATTTGATTTAGATTTAGTGCTTTTTTCGACGTTGCTTTAATTGCTTAGGTACTAGCATTAGGGTAAGGACATAAAGCCCGTCCCCCTCTGTAACTTCTGAACCGATGGGTATAAGGTGATGAAATTTGGAACGATACTATATGACCCTATTTTGCATTTTTTAACACATCAATGACAGATCTGAATGTCAAAATGACAGCTGGGTGAGCATTTGGATTAATTTTTCAAGTGAAAATGGGGTCGAGTAACACCTCATTTTGAAGGACTTTTATGCTCAATACATTCCCCAAATTTGAAAACATGTGGTTCAATAGTTTCAAAATAAAAACCAGTAATATCAGTTTATAACAATCTACAATACCAACCCCTTTCTTTCGGCGTGAATTTCCGCTTGGAAGATAATTGGGGTTTTTCGTAAGCTTCCGGGGGGTTTTATGAAATATACAAATAAAAATAACCAACTTTTTCAAATCAGAATAAATCAACGCAAACACTATAACTAATTAGCTGAAATATATTTAAAAAAATTATTCAGTGCCAAAAAATAAAATAAAATTATTCCGTGCTTAAGTATGTGTTGATGTTCATTAACGCATGTAAAAACATTACAAAAGTGAGATAACCATCAAGCCGTAAAGTAAAGAAGAAACCAGATCGTAAAATCAGAACATAAACTGAAGTGTTTCGCTAATTGTGACGTTTCCAACGAAAATGTGATATATCCGGACTATATTCGCATTAATTCCAGTGAAAAATTCATAATTTCACGTTTTTGAAATTATATAATGTGTGAACTGTTTAAATGAAAAAAAATGTTTCTGTGTTTGATGAATTTTATTCATTCAAGTTTCAATGCATCAGTGAGCACTCTCGTTAAAAACAAACTAATAGGTACTTCCGGCAACGGAAAATTGTACAGGATTTTTAAAAATACAAGATGCTTCAAGAATATTTTGAATAATTTGTTTATTAAAAGCTACCAACACGATAATTGGAAACATTCTAGCCACGAGTTATGCAATGGTATATTAAAAAAAGTAGTTCTGATTAGACAGGAAATTAAACTCAGTATTCTAATTAAAATAACCTGTATACTTTTTCTGCTCAGATATCTTCTTCAGTTTTTAATATATCAAAGAACCGGCACTACTACTACATTTGTTTTACATTTTATGTGTTCATCACATGAAATTATATTTTGTTTTGTATAAAGTATTTTTCTTCAGGATAGGTTGGATGTAATCTCACACAGGTAGGTTTTACTGACTACACCAAGTCTCTACAACATGTACATGGAATGTCCATGCATGAATAAATATAAGAATGGCTTGGTCATGAGATATTTTAAAATTTTATTGCAAGCATACCCTCATCCCATGCAGTAGAGCTACAAAGGTTTTTTTGTCAAATGATTTTGATGATGGTAGACCATTGCGATAAAGTGTGTTCGACAAAGTTTTTTAAATCTAATTCAAATGAATGAAAATTATTTTTAATTTTGTGTGAAGCAAGACAATCCTTAAAGCCAAATAAAATCACTTTTCACCAAGACACTCTTACTGTGTATACCTAAAGACAAAAGACCAAAACCAAATTTTTGTTTACCCTTAGATGGAATATTTAATTTTATTTGACAAGTCGCTAGTGTCTATAAGTTGCAACTATGTTTACAGAACATAGATTTAATCGTTTTAAAATAAATTTGTGAATAATATTCTAAAATCAATAAAACAAATTATTATTAATTTTAATTACTTTATGTTTACGATTTTCTAAGGACGTGTCGACAATATAAAAATATATTCGGTCTGAAAGGCACTTCCAACTTCGATAGATAGAAGGTAGATGGCGAGAGCTGTCCAGTTTTAAGTATTTTATCTTTGCACGTTCGAACAAATCAGTGTTGCCAACTTTAAAAATATTCTGTGGAAATCAAGAAATCTTTATATAGGTCGGAGGAGATTTGTCAACAGGGTGTACAACAATTTCTGGCTGTTGGATATGTGCAGCACTTCCCTGATATCTCTTATTATTGAAAAATGTGAATTAAATTAGAAAAATACGATGAGGGGCTCGAATAGAATATGAGGAAAAAGCAGGTCATAGGTACTATGTGTAACAAAGTTCCCAAGACTTAGTTCTTATCAAAAATATCGCTTTTTAATGCTTTTAATAAAATTTTAAAATGTTTAATTGCCTACTTTAACATTAATGTAAAATATTCTAAGGATCTATTTACACGCGGGGGTGTTCAATAGATTTGAATCAAAAGTTTTATTTTTCTTCTTCAGTCAGAGTTATCATTACTTTCTTGTTTCTCTTTCACCTACTTTATTTCATTTGTCCACTCAAACTGGTCAGTTTCATAGCTCCTTCAATATCACGTTTCAGTCAATAATTATTAATGATTGATTTTAATTCCAATGAGAAAGTTTTACCTGAGAAAGTGGTTACAAATGTTTTTGATTGATAACGCTCTATAAATGTTCGGCTGAACAAATGTCCAATGCCAAGCATGTGGTGGAGAAGGGATTCATCCATTAATTGAGCAAATTGCTAATTAACTCATGCTCCTGTAGAAGTTATTGATATTTTCAATATTGCAGGATATTCTTTGATAGAGGAATTGGTAGAAAATTGAAGAGATTGGACCGAATTTTCAAAAGTTGTCAAGATTAATTGAAAAGGTAGAAATTTGAACCTTTTGATTTGAACTCCTCACTATTAAATTGCTTTGACGACAGTTGAGTGGTAGTATTATTAAATATCCTAAATATCCTGGCAGGATCACCATGTAAAGGTGGCAGCTTTTATTCGCTAAGGAAAATCATAATAATATTCGATAAATGCCAGCTCGTGCTGACCAGAATTCATTGTAACACATTATAGGTAATGCATTTAATAGAAAAATGAAATATGAACTCCACATTACAGCTATGTCTTTTTAAATTTAGTTCATTAGTAACTTAACACTAGTATTTTTCTTTCTATCATTATTCGATATTCAACGTAACAGTTGGCAACACTGCTGCTGACTTGGATCAATACTTATTTTCAGTTCAACTGCACAGCGAATGCATTGCATCAGGCGACCAGAACGATATTGCATTGCTTGCATAGCTGGAAATAAAGTATAAAACGTGTTGTATAAAATGAAAATATAGGATAGCCTTGGACAATTTATTTTTCTTAATACTGGAAACTCGTGGGCGGAATATAAAACTCACTCTTTATCACCCGAATGAAAACTTTCATAGAAATATTGTTTTAAATCAGAAGTCTGTAACGTTTCTGAAGGTTATTATACCTAGGTATTTGTGGCAAATGGAAAAGAAAAGGAGTCATTATTTATTAATGTTTTGTTTAAAGTTTACAAATACACGCTTTTTTCTTTCGATTGATATTAAACGTCAGTTTTAGTGCCATTGATCGATCAAAGAAGTAATACTTTTACTGCCTAGTCATTAAAAAAATCATTTTTCCTTCTTTTCTTTTAAAACCTTGCTCTGATTCCCAACTAAGCAAATCAGAAAAGGCACATAGCAACACAAAATTTACTTAGTCTGCCAAAGTTTGAGATCGTATCGCTTAAAGCTGACCTAAACTGAATTTTGTACCAACCAACTGCTTCCAGAATTGATTCTAAAGAATACAAAAATACATTTCTCTCAAACTATAGTGTTTATAAGTTATTTCTAGCTCTATAATATGCCAAATATAACAGACAACCCTCGTATAAACTGTTATTTATAATCAAATTATGGCTTTTATCTCTGCACATTACAATTTGGCCACCAGTGCATACCATTTTGCTGTTTGCAACATGGAAATTGACGAATAAATGGTAAACTCCGGAAATTACTGCAGTAGTGACTATTGCAGTCGATTCAATTCTCTATTTTATGTATACCGGATGTTTAATTTATCAATGACAATAGAGTATAAAAATGACATTGCGGAGAACAATAAAAATAAATGAAAATTAAACACTGTGGTTTAAACTGAATGTCCACGACCTAGATGGAGTCTTCCTTAGGCGATGAATGCTAAAAGGACTGTAAAGGATGTATAAGGACTGCTTTTCTGTTATTGTAAATTTGAAGAGATTGATTGTTTATTGGCTTTCTTGAACTTAACTTCAATCAATGAAGTAAAAAATGTTCATAATATCGAAATATGATTTGAAAATGTTGGAATTGACTTGAAATTTTTTGAAAATTGTTAGGAAAGCTGCTGATTGCTCGATAACACAAGTTTGGTTGGGTTGTAACTAGTTATGAACAATAAATAAACAAATTGAATAACTAGAGAAGTACCTATTTAATCAATTTTCACCAAAATAGTTTTCCTAGTTTTACAATTAAAAAATTTCACATCGCATTTGAATTGTAATCTCAACGGGCTTCAATTAAGTCTGTGTTTTTTTGAAACAAAGAGAGATTTTTCGTGAAATTCAAAAAATTGCTAAAAAATGAGGATTTTGGGGGAAAATTCGAGATTTTCCATGACCAATATCACTGAAAGATAACATTCCATTTCAAAAATCGGCAATTTTTCCAATAGGTAGGTTTTTGACCCTATTAATGGGTGCCCCCCTGAAACTTTTTTTGCTGAAAACTGTAAATAGATAGATAGCACGCGACTGCAGTTGACCCGAACGACGCGGAGCGGAGTTCGGACAAGCGGTCAAGAGCGGGAAAGACACTTTGCGCATGAGTTAGGAACATTATTTTTCCTACGACCGTATACACAAAAAAATATGCCAACCCATTTTCCAATTTATTTCAACATACATATACAAAACTTTAACCAAAAACTATTAATTATTATAAATATTAATATTAAAAACACATTTTGTTGCATTCTGTAAATTACTTAAAATTGCCGGTCCAGTGGAGTTATTTGGTGTTAACTGGTAAGTAGATGACGTCGATGAGGATGGCATCGGTTGCAGGTCACATAAAGATGACGATGAAGGTGACGGCAACGGTTTTAAATCATTTGTAGATGAGAGAATTTTATTTGATATATTTTTCTTATATCTATCAAAACCGGGTGGTTCAAAGAATATCAAAAAATATCAAAATATCTTCATTATTTTATATTTTCAAAAAATTAAAAATGCAACAAAAAGCTAAAAAAGATGTAGATTTTATTTGATGGACTATTTATTAACCTAGTGTAACAATAGTAATAACTTCCGAAGTAAAAAACTATCTAATAAGGTCAAAATTTGCATAATTTTACTTTCAAAACTAAAAGTGGGTTGAAACGCACGGTCGTGGAAAAACTTAATTTCTTGTAACTGGTCTCAGCTATTCTAAAGTTTAACAAATATGAAAATTATGCATTTTCTTTCTTTATAAGTAGATGTATAGTAGGTATGGTTAGATATATTTTTTTCGAAAAGAATAATCTGTATATATATATATATATATATATATATATATATATAATCAAAAAACCCAATTACCATAGTATATGGTGTAGGGTATACTTTTACAATTATACTTATTCCAACTAGGTACATCGCATTATGCTTAAGACATATATATCCATTTTTTCATCGATGCTCCGGTCCAGATAGAATTTTATTCATGTACAAATTTAGCCCATTGTTTTTTATCCCTTGCCATTGTTTTTGCTTCTGTCCATGTTTTACCTTTTTCTTGCAGTATGCCTACCATAACGCCATCCCATGTTTGTTTTGGTCTTCCTTTTTTCGTTCTTTTTTGTATTTTTGATTGCCATACTTTTTTAACTGGTCTTGTATCGTTCATTCTTTGTAAATAATCTGTACTTTTGTAAAAAATGTTTTGCCAGTTCAATAATATTTTTATCTAAAAACATACAATTTCCAACTGCTTTTCTTACTTAAAAATATTGTCTAGTTTCAGTACTTTACAACGTTACATTTTTCCTTCAAACATAACAAAAAATGTAAGACGTTATATTATCTACATTTATTTTTCCAGTGAATGCACAAGAATCCGTCTACCCAAAAATAGATTTTTACCGTTACTTCAACCTAACTGTTAAAATATGTCGTCGTCTTATATCTCTTCAAACATTTTTGTGGTATTTTAACTTTCTCCTCTTTAACGTTTCCATTCCATTTTCTCAAAAGACGGGGATGCTGAGATTTCATACCTAAAAGGTCCCCTTTTTCTTGGTATTACGAAGGTATCCAAATGGAATTAGCAATAGAAAGTGCTTGTGTATTGTACCTAAATGTACCGACAATATCACCGGCTGCCATGCCAGAGTAGGCGTTAACGAAATAAAAGATGTCTGAAACTTGAAAAGTCACTATAGACTGGGTTTTTATAACTTTATTTGTTTGAATTATTTAACATTTAAAATAATGGGACATCCGTGTTTAGGCGCGGTGTAAATGAAATTTGTAAGTATAGTTATTTTCCTAACAAAATAATGGGACATCCGTGTTTGGGCGCGGTGTAGATTAAATTTGAACAAAGTCACAGATTAAAATTATTATTAAATTATATTCCCTAGTATGCCAAACTCCAAGTACCTAGGTAAGAATAATATTTTATAATGAATAAAACAGCTTTGGAATTGTTGCGTGGTTCTGTATACTTTTTTAAAATATTGAGCATAATTATGCTTTTATTGATAGTAAAAATTTATGAATTAGCCGTATGGAGTAATTTGCAATCTAGTTTAGTTCAAGCAATTTACATACGAGGATTAAAAATTCAGACGCAGCAGTGCACTATTATTTGTTATTAAATTTATATTTATTCTTTAATATTTGTTCTTATTTTCAACTGTGATAATTAACTTTATACCTTGGCCTTATACATACGTAAAATTGAGCTAAATTAAAAACCATCAAATGCTGACATTACAGATTTGTTCACTTTATATATAACATGGAAATTCTACAAAAAAACAATTATTTATGACATATCTACATGGGTCTTCTGCAAATTTCAACGAAATTAAATCTGTTGCCATAGTTAAAAATTAATTCCTTAGCAAGACGAACAGGACTTAATAATTAATTATAAAATTGCATACAAGCTAAACAAAATGCAGGTAAAATTTATGCTGAAAGTTATAATTTGGACAACTACATGTCAGCTGCTCGGTTAATTGATCCTAAAATCCATAAAAAGCAGACATGAAATTAGATAATTTTCAAGCTGCCAGGATGGAATTTAAAGTGC
>CAJUYI010000281.1:31320-51898 GCA_910591695.1 Galerucella pusilla | reverse complement strand
ACTTTGTAGCACGTATTTGAGTTTCATATCAACAAATCGATGGAATTATTTATTTGGTCTCTTTCAGAACTTTCCAATTTCCTTATATACATCTCATACTTTATTCCCCTCCATTACGTTTGTCAATATATATTTTTCCAAAACTTGGTTTACTTTAGAAAATTGAATCGAATATTGCTGGTAAAAATATTTCGGTTATAAAAATACGTACCGTTCACCTATCTCACAGTTTACATTTTATTTGTGAAAAAAAAAGTGCTAATCAAACTGAGTGTGTGTATTTGCTGTGTTTGTGCAAGTTTTATCCTTCCAAATAAATTTTATATCTGTAGAATGTAGAAGTATACAGAACCTGGTTAGTTCGTGTAAGTTCCAGACTTTTCTGGTAGTCATACAATTGGATTTAATTAAATCTCATAATAAAGTTTTTCAAACTGGTGTGTAACTTCTTATAGAAAAATAGTGAGTAGGTATGCTGCTGCTAAAATCTCCCTCAACTATAAAACTATATTTTAGAACTTATTAAAAGTTACATAATTATACATGTCATGGGAATTGAGCTTTTTTCAGTCGTAACTTCTAAACCAAAGGTCCAATCCAAATTGAAGAAACGATGCATATGTTAAAATAATATCCTTAAGTATTATGCCAATATTTCTTTTTAGAACTGTATCAACACATCTACTTGTTACATGATCTCAACTTCCCTTTGCTGTTCTTGTTTTCAAATTTTTTTGGATGTCTAAAGGCTCTTTTCTATTACCCTAATCTTTTCTCCTTCTTATTTAACAAAACCTAGGCTTTTCTCAGTTGAACAACCAGAAAAATCCAATAAGACCGGTTCTCAGTGCTCTTGATGGCCGATAAGCGGTCCTGTGTTGATTGTCCAGCAATAATATGATTTCCAGCCTCACTAGCCTCACTAATCCTCAACTTGTTGGCGTATTTTTACTGCACATCTTTCATTGTTTTTGCTGCTTGAGGATATAAAAGTATTTTTTTTAAGTATACCAATTGTTCAGCTTAAAAGAAACAACTACTTCGTGGGATATATGCACCAAAAATCATTGAATTACACTTCTAAGTAATACCTTACATAGTGGGATGAAATTTATGGTAGTTTATGTAGATTGGCCTCTCAGCATACTTAAATTAGGGCCCGAACGTGACAATCTGAAACCTTATTTATAGAAGTAGTTTGACGAGATGGTAGTTTAATCAAGGTTTTAAAGATAGTTTATAAACGTTTAAGTTGTTACGTATTGTGATTCGTGACAATCTCGAATTTGTTGAGGTAGGAAAATTCCATTTTAATACATTAATTTTTCCTGCTTCGGCAATAGAAAAGACCTTCCGTGTAAACCTCGAATGATTTTATTATTGTCGTATCATTTTAAAATTCTACGTTGTTGACTAGAAAACCTAAACGTTATACATTTCATTATACTTATATCCGTTGCATGCAACATTACGATCTGATAAAAAATGTTTTATTGTTACTTTTTACCGTTAACTTAAATCAAATTTTTGTCTTTCTTACGTAAAAACGGGTTACAATTGTTGGAATTTTAAAAATCGCAGCTTTACATTACTGTAGGATATAAATTAATTTTTATCATGTACAGAAAGAGCGGAAGTTCAACTTAGTTCGAAATATCAACTTTACTGTATGGATATCTCTGACTGAATGTACAGGGTGTCCCAAATTGGTGTATTTTGCAGGGTCTCGTAAACTAGAAGAGATAGAAGAAAAGCAGTTAAGATGTTATGACTTCTTTTTTGTTACAGAAACGATAGCCTAATCAAATCTTTAGTAACTCCCTGCAGTTGTTATTGTAAACTGTTGAAAACTTCTTAATTGAGATGAATATAAAAAAACGTTATGAAAACTTTTGATAGAAATAATATTAAAGAGTTCAGAATTTTTTTGTTAGGGGCTCACTAAGGAAATATAATGCAATCTTATGTTGTTTTAAATGGGACACGCTGTATATTTCGACGTTTTTCGTTTCTTTTTTAAATTCTCATTCACCTGATATGACATATTATATATTTCTATGTTCAAAATTTAACATTAAGGATAGTGATGTGTAACAATTTCATTTATCAAAATTATAATTAATAAAAAATTAAGCCAGATTAAAAAAATAAAAACAATAAACTTATGAAACAACAAGAAACACTGTAACAACTAATCTACCTATAACTAATTTTATTAGAATGTAAAAATTACATTTTGACAGTCTAATATCTCGTTAATTATTAAATTGACAAGTTTGGTAATGAGGTAATTCCCTAATTTTGCCCTTTGCATGATCATACAGGGTAGTAAAAAGGTACCAACAAAGTTGAAAACTTTGACTCAACGCCCTCAACATCACAAAACATTAACAACAACATCACTTCCAGTAATAACAAATTAAAAACATTATCAGCACAACTATACTAGCGTAACAACAACAAAAAAGAACACCACGAGAACAAATCAAAAACAATAACGAACATAACAACAAAATGGTACACCACAGGAGCAACTCCACAACCATAATATTAAGAGAATTAGTAACGATTATAAAACTAAAAGCCATACACATAGATTGCCACAACAACATCAACGCAACACTGGAGAACACAATAACAACACTATAACAACAATAACAATAGCATGAATTAAAAAAACAAATCAACAATAACACCTACAAGGGTAGGTAATCGTGAAACAACACAACAATAAAACCTAGAAAAGAAAAAGCAGTAATAATCACACCATTTTTTGTTATTCAAGACATTCTTGTGTCTATACTGTCTATTTTTTAGTTCACTTTGTGTCTCTTCCTACTTTATTATTCATCGATCTCATGCCTGAGAAACATTTGATCATCCTGGTATCTCTTGTCCTCAGGTTTGTACGCAATCTTGAAAGTTTTACAACCGTTCTGTTGCGGTTTTTCAAAATAAGTAGCTCATACATTTTTCTTGTACTTTAAATATTCAGTTTAGGTACCTACTTATAGATTCATGAGAAAGTTTTATTCTATTTTTTTTTAATAATTGAACCAAAAATGGGAATTTGGGTGTACTTTTTAATAAAATAGATTCAGTCTATATTAAACTAAAATTAAGTCCGGCAAAGGCTACTTTATTATTTACCCGAGCATTCCACGCTTTCATTAGAGACTGCAGGACTTCAATTTCTTGTGGAAAATAGCACATAGGGAGTTGGAATGTATTTACTGGCGAAGTTACGAGAAAAACTACTGTAGAAAAAGAATAGTTTTGTCGTTTATTAAACCAAATATTAGATATAAAGTTTGATAGAACTAGTGATTTTTGTATATAAGTATGTCTCGCATTTTAAATTTTTTGTCGTTTTGTATTTATTACACCAGAGCTTTTTACCAGTCTAATTTTGCAGAGCGAATTGTGAGTATCTGTACAATTAATTAAACCTTTCAGAAGACTTTTCTTGCAGCTTTTCCATCTTAAATTCCGCTTTTATCCCTTCAAGCATAAAATTGTTTCAGTTCTACTGAAAAATATATTTTCAATTTTCAAAGATGTATATCGAACAGACGAAGAAGCGAATTAGAAAAAGAGAAAGCTGTTTCATTTGTGGTTTTGAGCAAAATACACCACAGGGACTGAACCTTTTTCGAAATGAGATATTCCATTGTCCCTAAATGTGATACCGTTGCACCGATTGGTCTTGCTTTCACCTATATGTCTTTTCTTATTGCTATTTCTATCATAACATAAAAAATTCTACGCCTGGTAATACAGTACAGTACCGTCAGATGTACTTATTTCTGTTCCTTACAGGATGGCTCTTATATTAATAAAAATATTGATACACAAGTTGAAACATCCAAGGAAATCTTGAATTTTGGAATATTAGAAAAATTCAATACCCTACAATTTGCAGCGGCTTTTTGCAGGGAGAAAAAAAAGATGACACTTCAAAAGATACAGAAAAAGCAGTAATGGAGCAATGGAGATATGTTTAGTTCGCTGAAGGGATACACTTTTGGTGCAGTCAAGAATATGTTTTGACCATACTAGCTGTATATCAATACCGATGGAATAAGCTTAGTTTTAATTTATATAATATAGAATGGATTTGTCTTCTATTCAAATTTTCACAATGTATATTAAATCGAAATGTTTCCGTAACGAAAATCATACTGTGAGTGAGTGTCTGAGTAATAATTTGATAGTAAAATTACAAACCGATTTCGATGCAAAGAAAATTGGTTGGTGCCGCATCTGCAGCGAATGACCTACGAAAGAGCCAGAGAGGACATACAACTCAAACTTATTCAATTTGACATGGTCAGATTCATTCAAATTGCAAATTTTATTGTTGCAGAAGATCAGTTCTGTTTCAGTAAATTAAACTTTAAGTTCTTGTGTATGTGGAGGCGACATTTGACAGAAAGTTCTATATTTTTTGTTAAAATTTAATCAATGTAATGTATTGAGAGCCAGACAAATATTACTGCAAAATATTTACGTAGAACATAATATGAATACGAGGGTATATCAACAAATAAAAGGAGATAGTATGTCCTCATTATAAACGTATAAATCTGCGACTATATACCGATGGCACAAATACATTTTTCGAGTATTCGAGTTCACTTTTCTTAGTCCACTCTGTTATAATATATATATAAATAAAGAAAGGGAAAAAGGGAAAGGGAAAAACCAGACTTCTTATTTAAAAAAAATGTGATTGAAATAAATTTAAATATTCTTTTATATAATCAAATATCAATGTTTCAATACTCAATTGATGAGGTACCTATGGCCTTCGTTTACTTGAATTCATTAACATAAAAATCATGTTTGTCAATACAGGTAGTTACATAATTCAAGCACATTCTCGAGTTTTTTTAAACGGATCTTGATAGGACAACTCAATTTTTTTGAATTATAAATTAGTTGGTATACACATACCGGAATTTGAATAAGTTCAATAAAATATTCCTGCGGAAGCTATACCAGTTGCATAAATTAAGTTTTTACTCACAACTAATTAAGCATTCATTACATAATTAAATTTTTAGTAACCCTTCCGACTAATTGCGTTGTGGGTATATAGAGCCAATCTTGAAAATATTAAAATAAAAACGATTTGTTTTTTGAATCTACAAAAAAATTCGTAGACATTTCGTTGAAAGAAATAGCAGGGAATAGAAATATTTTTCTTTTATTAGGTATTCAAGTTTAATAAAATACGAGGGATGTCTCTTATATTTTGCATAAAGAGCTAAAAAAACACGGAGAGAAATGCATTTTTAGGAAGCAGTTATTCCACCAGCTTTTTGAAACATTCAAAATAGAGTTTTTGTCGGCATTGACTACAATATCTTCTGGAAGATGCATATTTGTAGGATAAATTAATATTACACTTAGGAAATATCAAGAAAGAATAAGCTTAACTTCAATAAATATTTGTTAAAGTGATTTTTTACTTCTTCAGTTAAATATATAAAAAGCTATCTTCAAAGATAAGGTCGGATTTTAAAATATAAACTGTAAAGGACCTTTTTGGAAAGTTCAGTCTCTTTTATTGATAATATTATTTATAAGTAGTGTTTTTGTTTCTTACCGTTTCCTAATTTTTCTTACTAACTCTCACAAATCTAAAAAGTTTCATAAATAAAAACAGATATAAATGTAGGTATAAAAATTTACGCGACTACTTCCTTTGGTAAAACTACTAAGTATGTACTGTTACAATCCTTAATAAATATTTTACATATTTAAATATTCAACATTGAAAAAAATATATTTAAACTGACTGAATTTTCATTAAAATACTGTGTGAAAATATTAAATACATACAATGATATTTATGAACAAAATAATCTCATTGCGTTAAACATATTCATTGGAAAAATACTTTTACCATTTTAATTCAAAATCTGAGCGGTCAACTACAAAGGAGACTATTATGTTGAACTCACGAGAATTTTACCTTTTCACACCTGAACCGATTTTCACTGAATAATTGGATGGCGAAAGGGGATAATAAACACTTTTTTCTAATTTTGACATATAAAGTGACACTTTTTAAAACTGATTGACATTATGAAACGTCTTACTTTTTGTAACTAGTTGCATAAAGTAAAATTTTATGCAATTGGTGACGAAAAACGTATTTCAAAATTAGTGACAAAAAGAATTACTCTATTTATTAAACTGTTATAATACAAGTTAAAAACATAAATTATAAATTAATTAATGATTATAAATATTGATAACACAATTATTCAAATTAATTCCCGACGACATATTTTTTTCATTGCTCGAACTTGCTGTTATTTGGGAAGCGGCGCACATTGCATTAGATGTTTCACCAAATATTTCTTGCGCTATAAGTATTTTATTATTCATGGAATTTTCAACATATCCCCCAGCAGAGGTAGTTTTCCAACCTCCATGCCTCTTTAATTTTAAAATATCAACGCCACTGTCTGCTAGGAGTGGCAGAGCTTCTTCTGAAGCAGTGGCCAGTATATAGAACAGGATTTGAAAGACCAAGAAATTGTGCAATAACTTTTGGCAGACAGCTAAATGTGTTAATTCCCACAGGATTTCTGGTACATTTTCCATTCGCATATTTTACAAAAAATCTGTTGTGTTTAAGAACCTGGGGACGCAACTTAATATATTTTCTTAATATTTCAACAAGATTCGTATTTTCAATGTCTCCAGTGGTAATTGCAAACTGCCGTATAACTTTTGTTTTTGAAGGTGGGATATCAACACGAAAATGGCTTCCTTCGTCTATAACAATATTCAAAAGCAATCAATTTCACATGGCAACACACAAATGCACGTAGCTGAGATCATACAATAATTCCCAGCAATAACCTTAAATTCGACCAGTAATAACATATGCCGGAGAAAATATGAGACTAACTGATAAAGACGAAGGAAATCTCAAAGTTCTAGGGAGGAAAATCATGAGGAGGATAATAGGCCCAAAACATATTCCGAATGAAGGGTACAGAAGGCTATATACTACGAAATAGATCAATACATGAATGGTGAAGATATAGTCAGACATATAAAGGCACAACGACTAGGATGGTATGGGCATCTTCGAAGAAGGAATAAGGACGATCCAATAAGGAAAATCGCTGACTGGAAGCCTGCAATCCAGAGACCAAGGTGACGTCCCAAACTCAGATGGGAAGTTCAAGTGATTGATGACCTAAAGAAAATGGGAATCCGTGACTGGGGTAGAAAAACAAAGGATAGGAAGGAATGGAAGATGATTACAAAGATGGCGAACTCACACCGCATGCTGTAGTAAGCAGAAGATAATACACGGACTGATCCACCGTACAAAAAGGATCAAAAGAGCTCAAAATGAGCGGCCTATACTCCGACAACAGGAGTGCCGGCCTATATATATAGATAGATAGATAGATAGATAGATCTTTATTGTTCTTTCGTATGAGGATACATGAACAAGGGTGACAACATTTATAACAATATTAGCTAATACAAAACATATATATTTTAATAATAAATTTTGTAGCAGATTAGGTTTGGATAACATATCTTGACAAGAGTGAGGTGATATTATTCGTTTACAATGAAAGATCTGATTTTTAATATTCTCTTTATTATGTCATATATTTGATAGAGAATTTGTGGTTCGGCTTCATTATTTATTATTGATTCAATATCAGTTACGGATTGATATATTTCAAGAAAGGGACGTCTAATTCCTTCATATACTGGACAAACAAAAAATAAGTGTTGTAGAGATTCTAAGGCAAGGCAGTTACAAATAGTACATACTTCATTGATTTTTATTGTGTATGCATTGTTATTAACATACATGTAAATTATATTACTATTGTGAGTGCGTATCTGTGAAATTAAGCGTTTAATGTGTAAATTTATGGAGAGATCTAAGTGATTTGTACAATAGAAAGGATGTTTGCCTTGTAGAACGTGCTTATACATTGGGCAGTATGTACTTAAAAGTATTTTGTTCCAATCTTCTATATAACTATGTTGCTCAAATTTTTCTAAGATAGTGCTGATTGTGTCCGAGTCAAAAGTATCAATATCAAGTTCCGAGGCTCCGATTTTATGTAGGATGTCATTTAATTGGCTGATCCAGTTATATTTTGATACTATTTTATTCTGCTGGTTTAGTTGACACATTCTCTTTAGTGCAATCTTGGGAAATCTATTTAAAGGTAACTTTTTAATCTTTAATAAATATTCTAGAGCTTGTTTTATAATAAAATACCCAATTTTCACCAATTTTATTTCAGCTCTCAATATGTAACTGGGCGTAGTTTTCTGTAAATAGAGAAAATTTTTCCAGAAGTGATTTTGAATTATTTCTCCTTCATTTATATACCGAAGTCCCCATATTCTACTGGCGTACGAGTAGGTTGGAACTACGATACTGTAGTATAGGGCCTTAACACTTTTAATATCGGTCATGTGTGAAGATTTAATTACATTCTGAATTGCGTTTTGTGTTATTTTAGCTTTCTTTATCCGCGATTTTAAATTTTCTGAAAATGTATCATTAAATGAGAATATCACTCCTAAATAATTATAGTTATTCACTTGCTCACTTAGTGTGTTTTTGTACCAAAATTTAGGTTTATGTCCGATATTAGCACTTCTCCTGAATATAACTACCTTTGTTTTATTCACATTAACTACCAGTTTGTTACTATCGCTATAATCCGATAGAATTTTCATAGATTTGTTCAGCTGAATTTCTGAGTCTGCCTATATATATATATATATAACCTTAAAGATCTAGAAACAAAATTAATATCCCATGAAAGCAGTCTAAAGGCGCCTTCAAGTTTCCATTGTATTTCTATTTTAATTTAACTAAATTTCAACTCAACTCATTTCACACCCAAGAGATATTGTGAGAATAATAATTTCCTGCTCTACGTATTATTTTTAACCGTCCCTTTCCCTTTGTTTTAACCTGTTTACAGCGAAAGTATACAGAATGATAAGACATTTTATTCTTAAGACAACACAAAAAATAGTAAGATATATAGAAGACATTCAGAGGCTGCTAACTATGGAGCAAGTGTTATTTTGCAGTAAAATTACTACACGTTATTGAAATAATTGTTGTAATATATTTTCAATCATTTGTAATTGATTTTTTATATCTGTATATCTTGGAAAAACATGTTGATCTCAATTGTAGTGATGATAATTAACTAAGCAGATGGACTAAGAGTACTCGTTGCCTATACGTGTACTACAAAGATAAAGATGTACCTAAAAAGTATTTAAACAAATTTCGTTGGAAAAAATTTATGGGTTGCGCGGTTTATAGAAGTTTTTAAATAGGTATTTTTTAATTAATATTTCTACTAGAAAAATAACTTTGGACGCCAGATTTATCATATCAGTGACTTTAATAGCCACACATTTTAATGTTAATTTATGTAAATATGTTATTAAATTATTAATAATTAAACAGGTAATCATTTAAAAAATAATAATGATTATTCAACTTCTTTCCACAAATCACTCTATATAAGCCAGGATACTTTTTATTTCATATTATGCATAATTTATTTCATGTAATGTGAAATATGTACGAATTCCTACGTAGCTTAAGGTCACATGCAGTTAAAACTTAAATATGCAGACATTGTTGTACTGTTATACACAAAGTATTACATTGCATTGAGGAAAATCATCAAGACCAGACTTTGTAGAATAAATACATTAAAATGCACACACAGTGGCGTAGCATGGAGGGGGAAGCTGGTGGTTATGGACCCGGCAAGCGCAACGATTTTTTTCAAATGTAACATTGTCTTCTATTTAGTTTAACTGAGGGGATTTTTAGTAGTAGTAATAGTAGTATTATTTCGTATCCAAAGTGCTTCCGTCAGAGTTCTTGTAAGTTTTCACATCAGAAGCAGACTGGCTGGAGCGGTAGCACCTAATTTTCCTGAAGGCGAACGATCTCAGTTATTCAATAACACTTTTTATTTTCGCAACTTTATGTGTTCCCTACGCCATTCCTTAAAATTAATGTATGCTCCTTCCAAAGAGTTCCAAAGCTGTGGTACTATATTTTGACTTTCAACAACTTGTAGGTGCGATGTACCCTAGGCGGCGAAAGCCGCTACTGATGACTGACGTGATAACAGACGTTTCATTCAATATTTCTTAGGAAATATCAACTTCCGTTAGTCTTCGCGCATCTATTAATAATACTACTATTGTTATTTGTTATAAAGAGGTTTATAAACTTTTATATCTTATTTTGTGTATGTATATTGACTATAACTTTTGGTGTCTTACTGATTTCAGATTTTGGAAAGTTGCAAAGAGTGCAATGATTTGCCTGCAAGTGAATTGCGGGTGCAATGAGATGAGATCGTGCTACAGATAGAGGTGATACTGGTAGAGGTGATACTACTGGTAGAGGTGATACTAGACCTTCTTCCACTACATGTAGAGGACTGCTCTGAAAAATGTCCACATAGGATAATTTGAGCTAAATTTTTGAAATAGTGCTATTTACCGAGACATCCTGAGGACTAGGATAACTCAATCTATGAAGATGCACAAGAAAATTTCGAGACGTTGTTATCAAGGACCGTGAGTTAATACAAATCGAATCTAATTATGGGATAAGGCATCACTTACTATACTGATAAACAACCAGGCGTTGCGCTGGTGGTATGAAGCCCCAGGAGAAAGTCACGCTAAATTATTCCTTAAAAGCCCTTCGGCCAAACTGTCACACGGACTATTATGTCAAAGTCAAGAAACGACGAGGATGATGGTGTACATTGTAGGCTGAGGAAACATAATGCACACAATTGGCATAGCAGATGACAGCATATGTAGGTTCTGCCAGGAAGAACACGAAACCGCGGAACACATATTCTGCGAGTGTGAAGGTCTAGCAAGGGCGCGGTTTCACATACTCGGAGAAGAAAAACTGAGGGCAGAGAGCTACGCAAGGGAGGTGGTATCCAGGTTAATAAGTCTAATAAAAAGAATAAAGTTAGATATCGAGCCCTAAATATAGGGAGGAGCACAATAGATCTGCAAAGGTCGCAGTGGGACAAAAAGGACAAAAAGATACTCCAATTCTAATCTAATCTAATCTACTATACTGATGGCTTAAAAACGAACAGTGTAACGTAACAGAACGTAATGGGAATATGAAAAAAAATATATGATTCAAGAAAATATCTGAATAAATGCATCATAAACTATTCATAGAAATACAAGTTTATTTATAAATACAATTGAGTGATTTATTTTATATATACGAAACGGAAAGTAAAAGCTTGTCAATGAGGAATGCTAATAAGACAGACACACACAAAAACTCGACTTTAAATTCTAAAAACGAATTCGTTTAGGATTGCTGGACTGTTTATTCATTGAAATTTGGAAAAATACTCAATTCTCTGCATTTTGTTGATAGGTAGTTAAATTTAAATATAATGACAAAAATATTTAGACTATTTTTTCAGTTAAAAAGTTTTTTATAATAATTATGAAATAAAAGATTCCTAATCTATTGTTTTATTCCAATCCTCCCAGCTCCATCTATTGAAAATTGGTAAAACTGTTAATAATAAAAATTATTTTTAAAAAAATTAGTCACTCCCATATTTGAATGGCGACCTTTTGAAAAAAGGCAATAAGTTTTCAACCATGCTGATATCCCACCAATGAAATGAGAGAAACCAGGTAAGTTATAGGTAAACTGAAAGGTGCAAGTCTCTGCAAAAGAATTTTAATCTCATTTCAACATTTAGGCCTGTCTTGAAAACCGATATAAAATATCAACCACAATAATTAAAGCATTTGTAGAAGACATATAATGATAATTTTGAATTAAATCGGTAATTTTTAAGATATAAATTTGTGCAGTGCAGTGCGCATACTGGAGAATTGTACAGTATTCTACAAGCTTTTAAGCACATCAACCATTCCAATCAAAAAGTTGCATTTGTACAGTCCCATTGTCCAAGAAATCCATCACTCTTATCACCATATTTATTCCCTAAACAACACAGTCACCATTATATGGATACCCTCACACTTTGGTATGGGTACCTGGAAATGACCTGGCCGATCAGCATGCCAAAACAGCGTCAACTACTGCCACAATTACTACTTATATCCAAATTTGCAAGGATGTTGAGGCAGAAGCAAAAAGACTCGTAATATGTGGCAAACTCACTGGAGCTCCACCAAGACTTCCCTACTATCTATCCAGCCTATTCTAAACACACCTCTGTATACTGACCCCATTGGACTCTCTAGATAAGAAGTATCAATACTTCGTAGACTTCGAATAGGTCACACCAAACTCACACACAGCTACCTCAAGAAACAGACCTTCCTGCCAAAGCTGCCAGTGCCCACTTAATTTTTATTCATTTATTTATACATATCCCAGCTGCAAGACATCCTAGGGGACCCAAACCAAATCGAGGCATCACTGAAATTCTTAAAAGATATATCACTCTACCATAAACTTTAAATTATTTATGTTTTTTAACTATTTGTAATAACTACTGTTTTCTGTAATCGCCCTGTGCAAGTGGCCATAGTTGCCGAGCACGTAAATTGAATAAAAAAATGAATACTTAACTTTATATTAAAATACTAGTAACATTTATATGTATTTTTTATAAGGCAAACATGTAGTGTTAGGACAAAATTTAATTATTTTAATAATAAAATAGTTTTGGATCTTAAAAGCACCAAAAACACAATTTCATATTTTAATATATCGATGGATATTGGTTAAGCATAATCCCAACCAGTGTGGATCACTCAGTAACGTACAAGCTGTGGTCTTGTTGAAAAGTTTATAACATGCGTTTATAAAGTTACGTTAAAGAGGTTAAATAAAGTAGATAGTATTTTTAACAAAGACTAAAGACAATCGACTGGAGTTGAAATGGGGTTTATTAAGGACAGCTTATTATTATTATTTAAATCTGGGAATTACTATGTTATCAAAAAATGATCCAGATAAAAAATATGTAGTTTAATAATGGCCACATTTCAAACGTACTATACAGGGTATCTGCAAAACAGTGGGAGGTATCAAATTTACATTTTAAATGAAACAAAAAAGCTGGAAGTAGTTTTAAACATCATATTAAGCTTTAAGGGTGAAATGATTATTACAAACTAAAATTTTGAGAGAATATTTCTATAAATACCTTAATCCCATAATATGTGAATATAAAATAGGCAATCATATCCAACATAAACGTATGAGTTGACTTGAATACATTTTTATCTTTACACCTACTAAAAATTCTTTAACTAAAGCAAATTTGTTGATAAAATATTAAAAATTTTACTAAATACGTCTAACGTAAAATTGAACAATTCAATATGGAACTGGTACGACTAACTGTTTAAACGACCCTGAGATATATGGAGAAAACTTGGTTGATAGAAATATTTGGCTTGCTTCACACGAAAACACGAATTTGGTTATAAATGTATTAAAGTTGCTGCCGAATGTGGCAGTCTCTTCAAGTTTTTTTCATTAAAAAAAATTGCAGACCATGGAATACTAACAAATGCATACGTTGGATAAAACACACAATATGTAACTTCAATATATTTATCCCTAGAACACGAATTATTTCCGGAAATTTTCTTTAAAAATTCGCAACTTAGGAATATTTCCGGAATATTAATTCTTCATGCTCTATGGAAATTCGGTAAGAAAATTATATACCAAATTTTTTTTTAAATAGAAATTGAAAAAAACAACGGCTCCTTACCTTACTCCCCATTGATGAGAAAAGACGTGGAAAAGGAATTTCTAATACATTTGAAATTTGTAACAGATAATAACATGTACCTATAATTAAGTTATAAATAAATATCTATCAAAATTATTTTACGCCACTGTGTTTATAACTGTCAAGCCAGAGGGAAATTTCCGAATAAATTAGATTATTGTCATAGCAACATGTCAAAATGTAGGCATCTTATTGGCTAAAATTAACTGGTATAACATTTTCAAAATAATTTAGAATTTTCATATATATTTTTTCATTGAAATGAAAGTAATTATATAATTATGTTATACGACTGTTTATCTCAATCGTACGTATGAAATAACTTGACTTCTGCGTCTCTCCTCGACCAGTTATAAGAACCAATTGAATTCAATCAAACAACGTGTTAAGAATTTTAGCGGGAAACCAAATATCGATTGTTGGTAACGTAGATCGCCTTGTTGGACAACGTGCGCGACCCTAGCGGAGGGAGGCCAAACTGAGCTTCAATAAAAATCACAATCAGTGTGAGGAAATCGTAGACTCCATTGGAAAGTCGACGTAGGGACGTTCAGGTTGGTACGAGGGTAGTGCAAATTGTAAGAAGTTATTTAATAAATTGGGACCAACATTTTTGGATAGGAGAAAAAACAGTAAGGAATAAAAACTACATAAATTTAATAAATGCTACTAGTTTCGACAAGTATCAAATAAATTCTAGAGGTTGTATCTCCTTTTTAATAAAATCTAACATACGTGTAGAATTTTATATTTATTGTACCTACTACATTTTGCATCAAAATTTAATTATACAGGGTGATCTTAATTTTCCTTTTTCTGTTCAAACGACTATTAACTATGTGGCGATTTCAAGTAACCCGTTATCCCATATCATCCCATTAAAAATTTCTTTATATTATAATATTTCTTCTATGCGCGGGTTTGTGACTGAGCTGCTCCTAAAAGCTGGACCGATTTTAATGAAAATTTTTGTGTATTCAAGTGAATTCAAATGGTTTAGATTCACAATTGGTCCAAATAGGTGGCGCTGCAATTGGGGCTTGCCCTTAGAAATTGGAAGAAAATTCAGGAAAGTTGATTTTTCGGGAAACATATTCCTTTTATCAGAAAATTAACGATATTCAATCTTTCTACCCAAAATATGTAACAAAGTGAAAAATTGTTAAATTTTGTATAATATCAGAAGAAATTCGCAAAGGACAACGTCTGTCGGGTCCTATAGTACCTATAATATAAATACAAATCGGCACTTAAGGATTTTTCTTTTTTCAAAATCCAATAGGTATCAATAGGAAAATAGTGTTTTAGTGGCTATATGCATAAAAATTTAACTTTATTTGAGGTGATTATTTTTGCAACCATACGCGAGTGGACGCTGTAAATTTTGTTCTTGGCGTATTAGTTGTGAAGATATCTTAATTTTTTGCATGCCAAATTCAACTTCTGTTATTACCCAGATATAAAATTTTCATTACTACTTTTATTGGTAAACATAAAACGTAATGGATTCTAGTTACACAAGAAAACAACAGATTTTAAATTTTCTCAGTTTTCTTCTGCACTTTAGGATATTTACGACTTCGTATTGACAGATTCCGCAACATTTTGTTTTGATCAATTGCAGCAACTTTTTTCGAAAAAAAAAATCAAGTATTCACCAGCAAACTTCTATTTGGAAGAACTTTAAAAAATACCACAATAATGGGCAATTGTCGCAATTCATATCAGCAACATTTCTATTATCTACTTTTTGGTTCTACAATCAATGCCCAGATTTTGGTTACATCGAACTTAAACTTGGCTTCAACTTTTCATCTTACTTCTGCAACCAGTTGATAAAAATTGTATTGTTTCTGAGTATATGAACAGAGCCGCAATATACCTGATGCAAATGAAAAATAAAATAAAGTATTTATAATAAAAATGACCCAAAAGTCTTATAGAGTTTTCAGGTAATAATTTATTATTCCCCAACAAAATAAATACGACCCGGCGGGCGTAATTTCGACCGGTAATCCCTTGGCCTACCTGCATAAATCAAGGGGTACCATTTATGACAGGGGTAATTTCGGCCGAGGGGTTGATGTTTACGATGTACATTCTGTACTCGATAGTTATGGACCGAAAACCACAACAGGTGAAAATTTTTTGTTTATTAACAGCACAGCTGATAATATCATTGTTTTTTCTTGCCATACAAATATAATAAGTTTATGTAAAATGAAAGATTTTTACATGGATGGCACATTTTCTTATTGTACAAAATATTTTTATCAGTTATTTACCATCCATGGACTGGAAAATGGACATTATGTTCCTCTTTTGTATTGTCTGTTGCCCAATAAGACCAGTGACACATATATGAGACTTTTTCTGTTGGTAAAATCTAAAATTTTTGAACTTTATAATATTGTTTTTGAACCGAAGGAGGTATTTGTGGATTTTGAAATCGCAATTCATAACGCATTAAAAGTTGTCTTTCCTAAAACCAAACTAAATGGTTGTAGATTCCACTTGCACCAGGCGTGGTATAGGAAAATACAATCATTAGGGTTAGGGTTAACCCAAATGTATAAAGATAAAAACTGCGAGGAAAGCAAATGGCTTACTCATACTTTTGGGCTAACTTATTTAGACCCCTCTGAAGTTGAAGATTGTTTCATATTTGATCTCATGTCATACAAACCGGACCATAAACTTATAGATAAATACGCAGACTATTTATTAGAAAACTACATAGCGCCAGAATCTCATTTTCCACCAAATACATGGGCATATGAAAACCCATCAATTAAAAGAACCACAAATGCCTGCGAATCATTCCATTCGCACTTTAATTCTAGTTTTTATTCAAGTCACCCTTCTATATTTATTTTTATAGAAAAATTAAAAGATTGTCAGATCGATGCATATTTAAAAATAAAAAATTTAAATATTCCAGCAAAAATTAAAGACAAACAAGTAAAAAACAAACATGGTAAATATGCTTCGATCTGACAATATTTCTAGAATTAATTTCGTTAAATCTGTATCACATCAAAACGTTTTTTAAAAATTTATAGTTTACCTAAGTTATAGAAATAAAATGATGTAATAATTTTATTGAAATAAAGAAATATTTTAATATAAAGCATTCTGTTATTTTATTTGATTTGCGGCCGAAAATACCTATGAGATAAGGAAGCAACTCAAAACCTCCGGCCGAATTTACCTACCGGCTTTTAGTACCTGCCCTTTTTCCGGCCGAAATTACATCCGCCCATACGACCATGTTACGGCTAATACTTTTATGGCTTTATAGCTGGTCATTATCCCATCTTAGGTCAGGTCAGTTTCTTAGACTGTGAAAAGAACTATAACATAGTCTTTTTCTCAATTTGTATACCTACAAGTTTTTGAGACTCTCTGTATATGCATATTCTCAATCACGTATTTAGTTTGTTCCCTCTTATATTGTTTTCCTCCAAATTATTTCGTAATAAGTTTAAGTAATTTTTCACAATAACTAAACTCAAAAGTTCCAAATATAAAAATGCTTAATAGGCCAGTAGATATAGGTCATTTTAGACCAAAAGTAGAAGTAATTAGCGATACGGCTGATTTTTTTATATAAGTTCTTTGAAGTATGTAGATTAATATAAAAAAAAGTTTACCAGTCTATCGATTTCCCAAATTAAAAAAAAAGGAGGAACTTTTTTTTTGAAATTCTTCAATAAATCACGCTGGGAGGAAGTTGGAGAAGAATAAAAAATACTACCGTGTAGGGGAAGTGTCTTGCAATAAAAAAGGTCTCCTACGTTTTTTTCGTCCGATCAATGGTTTGTCCGTGAAAAATTCGGTAAACTAAGTATATGCATGAGTATCAAATTTTATTTTGAAAAAATAAAGAAGATTCCTACCCGAATCTATAAAAATTGCTATTTTCGCTTATAATACAAAAAATCATTGAGTCCAAAAATGTATGTAAATTAATTAATTTTTGTAATTATATATTCTTGATCTTAGAAGTTTCCCCAACATTTCTACGCAAACCCCATTAAAATTACTCCAGTTTTAACAAAGTTACAGTATTTAATATATATATTTTCTTGTAAATTCAAGATTCATAAAATTTACAAAATAATGAAAAGTGCCGTATTTCGTAATTAGGAAAAATTAATTATCCGTAAATTTTATCTATGGAACATACCTCCTAAATAACAGTTTCTATCGTTCGAAAAGTTGTTTCAATGCCTCGTTGTTATATAATATAGTTTTTATTGAGATACTTGGTTTTTGATTAGAATATAATATTTATATTATATAATATGTGCTGTGACAAAAAAATACCATCTTGAAGCCGACACTTTCCTCTTCAAAACGCCATATTACAATAATTACTTATATCTACATTATAACTGTACAATAGTTTATAATGTACTCCGCCGCGCTTCAGAAAATAGAGTCGCGCGGATGCGGAACACATACTTAGTTTACCGAATATTTTTCGGACAAACCATTGCTCGGACGAAAGAAACACAAGAGACCTTTTTTGTTGCAAAACACTCCCCCTACACGGTGGTATTTTTTATTTGTCTCTACCTTCTTCCCAGCGCGAAATATTGAAAAATTTCGATTTTGATTTTTTTTTCTAATTTGGGAAATCGATAGACTGGTTAACTTTTTTTTATAATAATCTACATACTTTAAGGTACTTATGAAAAAAAAATCAGCCGTATTGCTAATTACTTGTAGTTGTTAACCCTATCATCTGGCCTATTTCGTCGGTACCAATTCAGAATCACTAAGACCTTTCTTTGTAATTATATGAGCCACAAAAACTCTTTAATTGTAGAAACGGCATTGAAAAGTAATACTGGTTTATGATATTTTTAAAACGAATTACGACAAAAAAAGTTTACAGTTTTAACCAAGATAAATGATTTTTAACCAGTCATAGACGTAGTTAAAGGGTTGTAAAGAAGAGTTACAGTATTATTTCAGTTTCAGCTCAAAGCTTTTATTTAATGTCTAAAAAATAGAAAGAAAATTATGGGCAGTAACGATATGATAATAAATCTAAAGAAGAAAATATAATTTTTTGGGTATAATAAGGATTCTTCTTTCTTGAAAATAATTTTGTCCCAGTTCCTACCACAAACTTGTGAGATGATAGAGGGACTGAAAATATAGATTAGTACTCAGACTTTATATAAAATGTGCCCTTTTCTCTTGATTACAAAAAATGGTATTCTAAGGAATATACAGAATTCCGTTAATCCTTTTTGTCATACTCCCATGAATATGCATTATTTTTAGTGGACAACTTTCAATTCTCTAAGGAAAGAAAAATTAGGGTGCACTAAAAGAATTGTCCACATAATTAATGGCCCAAAACTCGTATTGAATGGGAGATTCCAATAATGACTGAATATACAGGGTGATGAATTTAAAAAACCAAAGTTACCAATAATATAAAAGAAACAGCAACATTGAAAATATCAAATCTGGAATCTACGTATCCCAAAATAAGTATCCCCCAAATTTTGTACAATTAGGACTTGCAATTTACGAGATTATTGGCCGTTTCCAGACATTTGGGCCACTCTGTGTAGATAGATGGAATGAGATTCATTAGTGCGATAAAGGTCAAGATATTCGAATGAAATTTTCACCAATTGTATCCATCCTAAAGGCAAATATTTTAAAATTACTCGTAATATGCCTAATTACTTGTTTTCCTCGTTGTCGTCCGCTTATTGAAAAAGTTCCGTTTTAAACCCAATACAACGAATAAACGCACACCACTGGATTAACGGCAACTTATATGATGTTTTGAAAAAGAATTAACACAAAAAAAAGGTTTGAAAATCGTAAAATCATTATTTAACCCTTTTGTACTTTTTACAGAGTTACGCAATAAATACCAGGTGTACCGTTATTCTTAAGAAATAATGTTACGCACGTTTTTATAGTCAAAACATGACACTGGCAGTAAAATAGGCAATAAAACATGTAAAGTGGATCCCGTTATGGTTGTAGGTTACTTTTAGAAGATCTTGGAGGATTTATTTAGTATCGTGATATACTTCAAATTGTGCTTGTCTTAGAAACTAGTTGGTTTTGTTCTATTAGACTGAAATTAAATGAGTGCTAAGTTTTAAGTAAGTTGCAGTGTTCAAAGTTAACTATAATGCTGGAATACTATTTCTCACCCACATCGGTGAGTAACTAAACATTATTAGCGATAAGAGATATGCGGGAAATAGGTATGTTGGAAAAGAAGTTTTAAATAAACAAAAGTTTATTGAATGTAAAACAGTTCAATTGAAAAACCAACAAATTTGGTGGCTTACATCTATCCTGGCTCTTTTTATGTTATTTTTTAGACAGTCAAGATTAAGTATAATATATTTGTATCTAAAATAAATATTGGGGCCTTTCAGATCGATATTAGATCAAGTTCATGTGGGAAATAGTAGTTTACCTAACTAATGCGAAAAGTGATACTTTTCCGCACGCTATTGCAGTTGGCCGAAAGACGCTTTAGCGGAGTTCGGCCAGCAACCGCATGCGGAAAAGTCACTTCACGCACGTGTTAGGTACACTATTTTTTTTCTACTAGCATGCGGAAAGAAACCCAAAAGTTAACAAAAAAAAACATTTATTATTAAACACATATCAACAAATTAATCTTTAGTATTTGACATCCATTTGATGAGGTTTATACCAGGGCCATTAAAAAATTATTGAAAAATACGTTTTTTTTT
>CAJUYI010000281.1:0-21320 GCA_910591695.1 Galerucella pusilla | reverse complement strand
AGCAAGAAATATATCTGGGCATTAGTGAGAACATTTTGCAGTATTTTTCAGCTATAAATTAATGTCTAATACATATTAATTATATATTTTATGAAGTGATTTATTTGATAAACAAAATGAAAAGCAAAAGTTTACTATTTATAATATTTATATCATTGAATATTCAAAGCAGATACACATGAATGTTGCTTTCAACAACTTTTTAAACAAATCTAAATATATTTTAGTGGATTGTTATTTGAAAATAACAGATGTCTATAAACGATAATAGCAAAACAATTGTCGAAAAAAATAATCTTCCCAAATACAGCTCGTTCTTCAAAGTTTATCACATAATTTTTTATTTTCATCACTCAAACTTGTTTATTTGAGGCAAAAACATTCTAACAAACCGAATATAGATAAAATCACTCGCATCTTTTGAAACGTTTTAGCGTGAGGTGACTTATTATTGTTTGGTAGGGAAATATAAGTTTTAATAGTACCCTATTTGGACTAAACTTATTCAAACTAATCCTATCAATACAAATATTTTAAGTAACGATAAAAACTCTGAAACACAACCGTCGTCTCGTTTACTGGATTTGAAATTTTATCATCCAATTGTTCGAGTTCGTATACGACTCCGTATAACAAATTTCAAATTGCACTGCACCAACAAAAATAACAAAAACCGTATCAAATATATTCAGATATAAAAGTTTTTGTATGTTTTTCATGTTAGAAATGTGTCTGCTACGAAATGAGACATTTTCAAGCAAATCGTCTTTCTCGTTCTAACTCCAGAAACTTTGCAGGAATTGTTTCTATTGAAATTTAAAATAAAATGGAGACAGAAATCCTTTTGAATCCATTGGAAGTTTCATCTGTATGAAGATAAACTGCTATAAAAGGATTGACGAGAGCCTCTAATAAAAATTGGTACAGTTGAAAATTCCTAGACAAACAAAATTAGTTCAATTAAAAATGCAATTTTTTATTTGGATTAGATCTGTCTCAAGCATCTAGGCTATCGTCCAAGATTTCATTTGATCAAAGAAAAACAGGCAAGATGTTACTTTGGAGGAGTTTTTTTTTGATAAGTTGCTGGCGATGCTTTAATAGAGTATTAAGTACCAAGTGTCAAAGACGCTACTTTAGTCATGAGTTTTCTGAGGCACGAGTAGAACGAAGCAGAACGAGTGACTGAAGATGTTTTTGACACTGACTGCTTTTTATACGCTTTAATTATAGTCACAAGATGACAGACAATGACCTCGTCATTGAAAAATCAAATGATACAGAAAATTATCACGGAATATTTAAAATAAACTACAGAAGATACACTTGATCTGACGTTTAGGGAACAACCGAGGAAACAACAGATAAACGACAAGCGACTTTTTGCACTTAAAAACATCACAGCATAAATGTCGAACTATTTAAATTAACCAAAAGTTAAAATTTCAAATCGACAAAAACCTTGTGAGAATAAAAATAATGATTCCCTATATTATGATTTTGTCCACCACTAATATCAACATTATGAAAACATCATATTTTTGATAACACATTTAAAAATATTTTTTGTATACATTGTTTATACTGCACCCCTTACCAAACTCCGAAATGTATACTTAGTTATAAGAAAAAACATTTCATTTCATTTTTAATTCTGAGAAATGGATTTGGAAATTATGTGTGACCGCATGCTTTAAAAAGAAATAAATATTATGTCTCCATTAAAAATTCACATTATTTATTACTAACTGAAACAAATTTCCGTAACTAATTGCACCAAAAGTGTTTTTACATTCCAAAATTAAAACAGTGGCGTTACGCCGAAAAACAAAGATTACAGAATAAAATATTTTATTCTGTAATCTTTGTCTTAATTCAGTGTAGTCTGTCAGTTCCTTTAAATCTTTCTGGCGACGATTTAAAACAGCTAGGACTGCCTGTCGCGTCAATTACCCAATGTGTTTTTCTCACTCTGGTACATTGTAGGGATTAAATAAACAGATCTGGGAAGAACCCATGTGTTCTTAATTTTATTTCTGCTCCTACTCCTTTCCTTGGTCTACGTAAGTGATTTCATTATACGTATCTTAAATTTGCTTTTCCTCCTCCTATATTGTAAAGAGCATATTTCGACACTATTTTGAAGGAAGGAATTTCCTATATTAGATACACGATACATATTTTTGGATCTCCGCCCATGTCGTTGACCAAGCGACCACAAAGTCTTGGGTTTGACGCAGCAGAAAACTTGTTTTTAATAAATTTAATTGAGAGATCTAACCATTTCCAAACATGCGACGATGGCAACCAAGCGATCAGTGCTACCAATAAATTTGTACCGATGTGACAGCCATAAGAGGCTTAATAACAAGGACGACCAATGATATCTTGATGGTAAACGTAATATGGTAACGATTCGAGGTTGGGTGGTCGGCATTATGTAAAAAAGCTTGTCAACAACATCAGCACTCTGAAAAATCAACGATATCGAGTTGATATCGGCACAAGCAATTGAGAGACTATCAATTGTAATAAAGGATCAGTGGCGTTTCGCTTAAAATACCAACTTTACAAACGGAAAACGTTGGAAGGGGCTGCAAAACTAGAAGAAAAAAACAGCCATCCGTGAAATTATAAAAATATACAATGATATCAACATGCACAGTTAATGAAATTGTTTTGTAAAATGTAGCGGATTTAGCCTGGTAGTGTGCACGATACACTTATCTACTCACGGTATGCTTATTTCTACTCCAAATTGCGTCCGAGCCGCGCAGTTACGTCACGCGGGAACCAGTGTTATTTAATACTGTTTTATAATATAAGGCTATTTTTGTATTGTAACGATTAAAGGAAATTGATTGGAAAATCAGTTTTCAAAACTGCCTGAAAAAACTGGACAATAATATGTCAAAATTAACAAATTTCAATAAATGATTCTAAATATAAGCTTTTTCTACTCCTATACTATAAATTATTAATTAAATGCCAATTTTCAGTTTCATAATGATACTCATTATAACACTGGTTTTCATTATGAAACTGAAAAATTGACCAATAGTAATCTAGATTTTTAAATAACCATGTAGGCAGACCCAATATTTTCTGTAGAATGTCGAGAAAAGACCAAAATAAATGTCGAGCACCAGACCAAAAATACTTAATGACCAAGGTAAATACATATTTAAACTTATTAATTTTTGTTTACAATAATTTAATACTAATTTTGTATAACAGTAACATACCTATATACGTTTTATACATATTAGTTTAATGTGGTCCCGTGGTTCGAGACCCGGTTTGTGCATTTGTTTCAAATCTTTTTAAAATGTAAAAAATATATATTACCTACATATTTCTACACGTTTTGTACATCGTCAACTCCCAGCATCATTGTACTTACCAAAAAAAGGTAACTAAGTTACTGATAATAAAGTAATATTTCATAGTATATCTGAAAAACCATGTCGCATTTAAATCATCATTCATAAATATGCATGAAAATTAAACACAAACAGATTATTTACCATATATTTAGCATACATACATCATCGATTGAGATTCCCACTTGACGTCACACGCTGTCGGCTACATGCGCGAGAACATACCGTGAGTAAGTGTATCGTGGTATTGTGATCAAAATTGGTCTTGGCCTTGTGAAGAAGCAAGACCAATACCAAGATCAAGACTATACTTAAGCTAGAAGAACCAAGACTAACTGCACAAGAGCAACACCAAGACTGGACTACCCGAGTCTTGGTCTTGCTTCACTCATCACTAAGACCTGTGCCTAGGAGAGCTATTTTTGAGGGGCGACAAAGATCGATTGGGCTTTCTGTGAACTGTAAGACCAAATTTTGAAGTTCATGTGAAGGTGAAGTCCCTCTATCGCATCGCTTCGTTTTTGACATATTGTATAGAAATCAAAAATCATATGAAAACGAGTAGGTATATAGAAAGATAAGTTCAGCTTGGTCACAGAGTGTTTGAGAAAGAAGATACCTACATAATTATCCAGCAAGGCATAGGGCCGTACGCCGTATAGTATAGTATAGTGAAAAATTCTATACTCGATCTGAAATTGGTTGATAGTAATAAATCATTTTTAGCAGCCGATTCCATAGGCGCACCTACCTGACGTGCCGGTTTGAACCCTATTTATAGTAATCAAAACAAAACAATTTTCTATTTGGACGAAACATGGCTGAACGAAGGCTACACAGTTGGAAAAATATGGACAGACAAAAATGTGACTTCTCACCGGCAAGCATTTTTAGACGGTCTATCAACAGGAATAAATCCGCCCTCTGGAAAAGGAAAACGATTAATTATAACTCACATCGGTAGCTCCAATGGCTTTTTAGAAGGTGGACTATTATCATTCCAATCAGTTCGTACAGGCGATTACCACGAGGATATGAATGCTGATGTTTTTGAGGAGTATTTCGAACAAATGATAGAGCTGATTCCACCTGGCTCCGTCATTGTGTTAGATAACGCTCCGTATCACTCCAGAAGATTGGAGAAGATGCCTACAACTGCTTGGCGAAAAGCAAAAATTATCGAGTGGCTTGTGGAGAAACAAATACAATTTGAGGACAATATGGTTAAAAAGGAGTTGCTATCAATTGTAAACACCCATAAACATCGGTTTCAAAAATATGTTGTTGACGAAATGGCCAAAAAACAAAATATAATAGTGCTTCGGCTCCCCCCCTACCATTGCGAATTAAATCCGATCGAACTGGTATGGGCTCATGTGAAAGGTTATGTGGCTAGAAAAAATACCACTTATAAAATGAGTGATGTTCAAGAACTCTTTGAAGAAGCGCATCAAGAAGTCAACGCGGGGAAGTGGCAAAGATGTATAGAGCATGTAATAAAGGAGGAGGAAAAAATGTGGCAATTGGATAGTTTACTGGAGAAAACGGTCGAACCACTTATTATCAATTTAGGGGAAGAAGACAGTCCCTCAGATATTTCATTTTCTGATGATGATTAATTTAAAGCGAAGAAATGTAATGACTTACTATAAATTTTATAGAATTTCAAATAGAAACATTTTTCCAAATTTACTTGTTTATTGGTTGCTTTATTGTTATTAGTATTATATTTATTCAAATACAAGGGTAACAAATTATGCCACACATCCGAATGTTCACTAAATTATATAATTATTGTGTTTAATATAAACTTAAACCCACCCGAAAGCACGTGCATGAGTGCAAAACATCACAGGTAGAATCCTACCGCTTATTGTTCGAGCCTCGGGTTAAGCTTTGTATTCGACGCCCTTATCAGATCTATAGGAATGGAAAGTTTAATAAATGCAAAAGGGTCTATACTTTCAATGTAAATACTATTTAAAACTTGGCAATTTAGGTGGACCACTTTGTATACGTGTTTGACGGATTTTAATGATTTATTACTATCAACCAATTTCAAATCGAGTATACCTTCAGTATAAGGTTAGACATTTTTTTATGTTATTTATTCATTTAACTCCAATTAATGTTTGTAACGAAATATTTTATCATCAATTCAGCACCAAATGTATACCAGACTATATTTTTTATAACATTGCCCTTATCTACTTACAAAAAGGAGCATTGTTCACATTGCTTGTGCAAAGCTATTATCAAACTTAACATGTACGACAAAAATATAAAAATTTGCGTTTATCGTTTGATGTTTGCCGACGAATGCAAGTTACGATAATGAAATATGCTAATGGATTTTAATTGGCAATTCGAATAAAAAAGATGCTGCTATCGGAAATTATAAAATAAATTAATTTAATTTTCATGTATTTGGTCAATTAAAAAGCAAATGAATATTTTCAATGACTTTTGTAAATATTTACCTATAGATTTAGGTAAATGGACCATCATCCACCAAAAAATTATTCTATTGGTTTTCAATGTTTTTATATAATTATTTGGAATATTTTTTTAAAAGGTTTCATTCAGTTTTTTGAAAAATTGAGACATCCTCGGAAAAATTGCAGAAGATATAAATGATTCAGTTAAAATAAAAAACTGGCAATTTCCTCCTTTTGTTTTTGGATATTTGTAATACTTTACAAGATATTCAAAACAAAACCTCTTTTTCGCTTTAATAAATTGTATTTACATCAGGTTAACTACACAAAATTAATATTCAATCATACAAACACAAAATTTTGAAAAATTGGGAGTGATAGCCTGAAACAATCCCAGCCTCGAGAGATCAAATCTTTGTTTGGACCATGGCAAAATCATGCCCCAATCGGTTCATGGAAGTTGTAGTGACCAGACTACGTCTAGGACATAGCAGACTCAGCCATCAATATCTACTGTCAAAGGAATGTCAACCGTATTGTGAAGTATGTGAGCATCCCATTACAATAAAACATATTTTGATTGAGTGTCCGCTATATAGTGTCGCAAGGTTACAGCATCACCTACCGAACAATTTAAGTGCAGTGTTCAAGGAGTGCAGTGTTCAAATTTTAATACAGTTTTTAAAGGATTCTGAGCTTCTATACGAAATATAATTATTGTATTTTTCAACTAACCTATGTACAAAATAATCATTTGCTGTTCCACCGCTAATAATCAATATGGTTGATGCGGAAATAAAAAAAAAATTCAATCAGCGTCAGTGCAATATATATTTTAATTTTATCAAAATATTTCTCCCGCTTTCTGTAGTAGGTACATTATTCTTGTGCGTAGTTATATATTCACCATTAAAAGTAGTTTACTGTTAATCGAAAAAAAATCTTAAAAGCGTCAGAGCTATAAGGTGCAATGAACTGGAAACGATATATTTTCAATTCAGAAAGTTTTTATACGTAAAATATACAAATGAGCTGCAATATCTTCTGTATTAAATAACATGTTGGGTGTGCACTGAAGCAAGAAAACCAAAGGCGGGGATTTGATAGAAATGCGAAAGGACCAGGCTGAATATGATAGGAATAGAAAAAATCGCTCAAATGATTAATATTAAGGAAGCTGGGAAAATGTCTCTCCTAGGACTCTTCCGAACAACCAGTTTTGATAAGATTTAATTTAGCTCAATCACTCAATCTCATACTTGTCAATGTTAACAACGTAATTACTCCTATTTCTAAGTTCCTTATTTGATTATTCCACAAAGTTTACATTGGACCCTAGGAAAAGTTGGACAAAAAATAACAAGGAAGCTGAAAATCAATTAAAGTAATCAGTGGAAGATTTGACAGAAAACAAGATGATAGAAAGAAAAGTTCTATGACTGAGACCAGTGTTGAGACACAAAAATCAAACGAAAGGCCAACTAATTTTGGAGAAATTAGAAATTTTAAGCTTAAAACGCCAGAAAAAGGTAACAATAACATTGAAAATAAATAAGATGGGAGCTGTGAATCAGTGAATCGTGGTAACTCAACATAAAATGGCGTTTCTATGACTTCACACATCTGTAAATATTTCACACCAAATGAAAAGTTTATTTTGATTAATAACTTATTTTTATACGCAAAAATATTTTGATAACCGTTGGAAAAGTAATGCGAAAAGTACACGCTATGGCACTTTTCCACACCGAAAAGTCAAACAAAGCTACCGGTGACCTGTAAACTTTTTTTGACAACTCAACCTAGGCTAATAGTGAATTTCTTATTGGTGTACAATTTTCAAATTTAAGTAAGTAAACTATTTATTTCATTATTTATTTTAATTTATTTATTATAAAAACATTAACAAGCATTATTTTAGGAATTATGAAACAATGAAACTCCAGATAATATCGAAATGGCTCGAACTGTAACCGAAAATTTGTTCAAATTTACAATTAATTATACATTCAACTGATTTTTCTATTTATTTTCGTCTTGTTCAAAGTTTAAATAAAATAACTATATAAATTACTGTATTTCTTTCATTAATGAATTTGGTTGTAAAAAAAATATTGTGTACAACTTGTACGCAAATCACTTTTCCCACCCGCTAGATTTGCACAATTTTCTGCGCTTGTGGGAAAAGTCAAAGCGTGCTAGATTACGAAAAACAATTTGAACATTGAATACATCAAGCTTTAATGACCAAGATATCTGTATGATCTTTCTTTCCCATGTTTAATTTTAAGTTATAATACAGGGTGTCAATACTATACTCACTTTATGTTTATGCGTTTTTATTTATATCTCGAGTTAGACAAAAGCTATCAACAGTCGGTTTTCGCCATTTTGTTGAGAATTTAATCCAGTTCCATTGTAATTCACAATAATTAGGTGTTTCCATTAAACATTTTTAAGGAAAACAAATTTTAATTTTTTTCATTCGAAAGTACCCTCTACCTATGACAATCAAAACTAAATTCCATTGATTTATAGTAGATGTAATTAATTCATCTACACTCTTTCTATTGACACTAATTTCGTTAAAATCAGTTGATTCAAACCAAAGTTATAGGTATTCATCCACAAACACTTTCCCACTTTCTCCCACCCTTTATTTGGAAAAATAGAATAAAAAGTACTTAAATAAATTTGTGCGAAATTTAGGCTTTTTTTAGTTTACTTATTTAACACTGGGTAAAATTGGGCATATTTCACAAAAAACTGGTTTTTAAATTTTTATTCACAGGTTACGCCCCCTAGCGGTTAACCTAGAAACTTGAAAGTCATTTCCAGCAATTTCTCTTGTCCACTTTTCCCAAGGAATTTTTTCTTCCAAAGTTATAACATGAATAGTTTCTGATATATAGCCGAGAGATCGGCTTATTGGACCACCCGGTACAAACTATTATTGTGTGATTCTTAGGTCATTAGATCATACCTATTGGAAAGCCAATACTCCATATTTCTACAATTCAGTCCAATTAATGTAGTAAACTAGTAATTTGAAGGTATCGCGTTACTAAATGTTTTGCAATGCAGTTTCAAAAAGCTATACGGTTTTTGATTAAATATCTACTTTTAATATGATATGAAGTGGTTTTACTCGTTAATTAAATTCCTATCTCTCCTCTAAGACCAGAATTGTGCTGAAAACTTAAATATATTATAGGTTAAATGCAATTCGTATGCAAAATGCAAATGGCAGGCGAAGCTATTTGCAGAACTCTCACGCGAAATACAGATACCGCGCGCCATTTCTAGTTTCAGTGTTTAACCCAATTAAATAAATAATTCATAGTTTTATATAGACGCTCAACTTAGAATTTCATAAAGCTCAGTAGCGTATCTTATTCGAGAAAATTGGGATGGGTTTAAAATTTTTACAAATCAATATAAATCTGGTGGTTTGTTGGTTGAAGATATATTGTCCATTTAAATATATTTTATGTGGTATATGTACAAATAAATCTTCAAATAGTTGAGCTTCAGTTTCTTGGTGATAATCCAAATAAGAATAAGCCACGAGACATGACATGCATGCTTCATCTGAAGTTGGTTTTGTTTGGGTCTTTGACGAAAGATGATTCTATTCTTTTCGTGCAGTGTCTTGTGTATCGATCGACGTTTCGTCAAGGTAGACAATTGGTGGATGTTGAATAAATATGACGCCATTCTCTAAAATCTTGAGGTGACATTCACTGAGACCTAAAAGATCTATTGTGCCCCCTTACTTCTACTTAGTTTCTAAGGAGAGTCACAGAAACTAGTAGTTCCTTTAGTTCTATTTCCCGGAGAAATTTTAGGATGTCTGCAGGCTTCAACTTAGGTAAATGTTATTCTTTTATCCAGTAATCTCCTAGGTGCTGAGCTCTAGGATTCTGGAGTGCTGAGCAGTTGGAAAGTATGTGGATGGAGGTTTATTCTCCCATTCCACAAAATCTGCATTCTTCTTCCTCCACTATTTTGAGTTTTACTTTGACTTATGCATTCATTTGATCTCAACAGGTTGTAGTCACCCAGTCTTGATTGTATAAGCCCTACTAGATCCTTCCAATGGTCAGATGTTCGCTTTTTCTCGGCTTTACTTATATCTTCCAATATTACATTGGGGTTGATTCCGCTAAAGGGTTCAGGCCCCTAGAAAGGTATTTCAGTCCCCCTCTTTGCTAGTTCATCTGCTATTTCATTTCCTTCTATTCCATTGTGTCCTGGAATCCATAGTAAGGTGACCATATTGTTCTCGCCTAGTTCATTGAGTTTGTCTAGGCATTCCCACACCATTTGAGAACTGATTACACAAGAGCTCAGTGCTTTAATGGATGCTTGACTATCCGACATCATGATAATCCTTTGTCTTCTGTATCCTTTATCAATATTGAACTGGGCGCACTTTCTTATGGCGTGGATTTCCGCTTGAAAGATACTTGGGGTTTTTCCCAAGCTTTCAGAGTGTTGGGTTCCTGGCCCGAACACTCCTATCCCAGTTCCTTCTATTGCTTTTGAGCCGTTTGTGTACCATTGAATGGCATTCTTTCCAAGTCTGGTAATGATATTTGGATCCCATTCTTCCTTGTTGCTTAATTCCGTAACGAATTTCTTTGAAAAGTTATATTTTTTCATCATACCGTCTTGTGGCATGTCCCAGGTTGTCTGATTTCTAAGAAGTGAGGAGGTGCTTTATTTTTCATGATTCCCTCGCTACTTAGTCTGTATCTTGTTCTTTCTGCAAAGCTTTCCACCACCATATGTAGTGTGGTGAGGTTGAGAATCACTCCCATGGCTGCCGTTGGGCATGTTTTCATTGCTCCTGTAATGCATATACAGGCTAGTCTTTGAATTTTGGAGAGATTTTCTCTCGTCGTCAATAGGCTAGTTCTACTACTCCACGCAATGGCTCCATAAGTGATGATTGGTCTCACTATGGCAGTGTACATCCAGCTTAGGATTTTTGGGTTACAACCCCAGTTTCTTCCTGCTAGATTTCTGCACACCATTAGAGCCATTTTTGCCTTGTATGTAATATCCTTTTCGTGTTTGTTCCACAGGAGTTTACTGTCTAGAGTTAAACCTAGATACTTGACTTCTTGTCTCTATTCAATCTCGTTCCCATCAAGTTTTATGGTTTTGAGGTTGAGTTTTCTTTTCTTAGTGAAGGAGCTAGTGTAAGTACTGATTGCTCTTCATATACATTTGATATATTTTTCTTCTTAATATATCCAAGTCAGTTGAAATACATAGGTATTAAAAGGGATTGACATCAAAGACCCCGTTTTAAAATATGGTAAATTGGGGATATTTTATGATTTGTGGCATTCAAAAGCCAATGGAGTATTTTGAACATCAAAATATTTTCCAGTAATTGATAAGTTTATAAATGGAGGCAATCAAGCTTTCCAAATTCATTTCGAAGAATGTAGTTTCATTATTTAATAGCTTTGTTATTGTATGTATAAATTAATTTAGTATTCAAACAACACTAACTTTAAATTCAAGATAGTAAAATCCGTATTCATTGAGCTTATAAAACAGTTTAGATCCTTAACTGTTTTATAATATCCTTTTTAAAGCAGACAATTGTCCAGTAACACATTCAAGTTATTTCATTAAATCTTCACTAATATTAAGATTGGATTCTACTTACAGCAATTTCTTAAAACAACTGTAAAAACTGACGCATCGGCCAGACGATAATAATTTTAAAATTCTTGAGTTTCTTGGTTAAAGTACGATATGGTAGAGCAAAGAGTTTTGTAAGTGGTTTTTTATGACACCTAAAAAAACTCACTGCAAGGATAAATTGTTGAAAAGTTTCAACTTGATTGGTTCGTCACACCCTCGTCTCTTATGGGAATCTAAGTGTCTTTAAAAGTTGGATAAAGTAAATTAAAAAAAAACGTATGGCTTGCTTTTACAGAATGAGTTCATGTGTGCAAGGAGATATACTTAGCCTTATTAAAAATCAAAATTTCAGTACCGTTTTCTTGATACGAGGGTTGTCTTTTAAGGGTTGCATATAACATGTTGCATATCAACAAATATCAAATAAAAATTAACTCTTATGTTTGGTCAACTGAAGTTTCAGACTGATTGTCGTTGAAAGCTGTACCTAGAAGTCAATTGATGTCAAAACATTCTAAAAAGCTCAAGAAATATATACAATATTGTCAGTGGTCATGAATTGCCGAAAAAAAATTGATTAGTTTTTAAAGCAAGAATACATCGAATTTTTGGACCGTCCCATACTTTACCGACCTAATCCATAACGGTTATTTCTCCATCATTAGAAAATTGCAAACCTACTGGTTCGTTAATTATGGTCTACTCCCTGTATAAATGTCGCGATCAGGTTTATTAGGAAATCTTTTTGAAACATAATCGACTTACCACAACAGCGGCAACATTTACATGCAACAATTTGAGGTTATTTTCTGTAGACGCCAAGAAGAAATCATTAAAATTATAAATATACTCTAATACTCTAAATCTTATTCAGGTGCTTCGAAAAAAATGTTCTTGAAATAAAAGTGCACTTAATGGAGGATATAACTATTAAACAATGAACTCTATTTGAAGCTCATTCCGTTGAAATGAAACATGCACACTGTAAACAAAGAAACATTATCCAGCTTTTATACAGATAAACTTTAACTGAAACAAATCTGGGTAAGCTTACAAAACCACAACAAATTAAAACAGAGCTGGTTTAGGCGGTCGTTTACCTTTTTCAATTGAGAAAATAAAAATTTTCCAATTTTCAACGCAACTTGGTTCAGAAAGGTAATTGTTTCAGTTGTAATTTTGCCCGAATAAATTAAAAAAAAAATGTTAAAAAATCCAATTAAGAATGGCAACTTTTTGGACATTTAAGGGGTAAATTGTATGAAGTTGAATTTGAATATTTAAAAAAATACAGAATTTTCTACCAATGTTTTTAGTTTAAATAACATTTAGGGTTTATCACTTCATTCCAGCAAGAAATAGGAAAACATCTCTTAAGACGATCCTGCAAGTTGAATCCAGTTCACAGACACGAAACGAACATCAAATATAACCTTCGAGAACAACGCCAAGAAGGAAATTAAATTTCGGAAGTCAACTCTGAATGACAGTTCCATTTTAGAGTTTAATTCACTATATTCTCCGTCTTTTGATGGTTAGCAGCCAACTATTTTTGCTGAGAATATAAATTTTGCACGGTAAAATAATGAATTCCGGTTATCTTCTTAGAAACAGAAATTAAAGTTTCCCTCATAATCCCATTTTTAGATTTTATGGCCAATTAGAGAATAGAACATCGAAGCAGTCAAGTAAAAATTTCCGAAAATATAAAATAAAATTGAATTATGAATTGCACCAAGCTTCAAGTTCATTAAAAAACCTCGAAATAGTGTATTTGTCATTCACTCTACAATATCCACTGCGATTGAGAGATTTGGAAGTTTACGAGAGAATGGCTCCTATTACCATTACCAGACATGGAAAGAATGCTGGCAGACTTCTGGATAAAGGAAGGACAGTTAACCAAAGTGAAGATATGGAACAAGTGCCAAAATTGAAATCTCAAGGCCATACGCAGTCTTGGATCTTGCTTATGAATACGGGTATCAATCATTCATACTAGATCATTCGCCAACGCTACTACATTTATATGTAGGTACCTAAGTTGAATTATGAAAATTGGCAAGCACCAAAGTTACTATTGAGCCAATAGTGTCAAATTATGACACATCGCGGAAAATGTCAATGTCAACTGGATGAGTGAAGGCCCAACTTGGGTAGAGATAGTATATTTTTTAATTGATCTTCAATAAAAAAAATGTCAACACAAATAAAATAAAAGATTTGATAAATTTAATATCAATAGTCAACAATCTTTAAAAAAAATGGAAGAAAAATGAATCAACATTTACTACAAAACAATCCTGAATTTCCATATAAATAAATAAATCTTCCTTAAATATTTTACACAAAAGTTTGTGCATCTGATTTTTGTCCGATGAGATCTGTGAGTGCATTCAATGAATGTCGTTATCCGACCTACGTGCCACACCCTAGAGACGATCGACATGGCGACGACTACATATTTTTTGAAGCTGTAGACAGCATTGCAGCAATTTATCGGTAATCACTGTATAATATTTTTAAATGACTAGAGCTTCTGTTACAAATAAACTTATACAATGCTTTTTTCTTATTCTTTTGGGAATCAAACCACAATAATGTTTTTTATTTTTTATTTCGACGTTTCGGTAGCGTTCCAGCTACCGTTGTAAAGATTAACTAGTAATAAAATTGATAAAAAAAATGTTGGTCCCTATCTGACACAACAAAAAAATATGACAACTAGACAATCAATAATATTTTGAAGTTCAAGACTACAAAACTTTGTTGTCAAATTTTATTAAGGTCCATTCATAGTAGATCACACCTCTGGTAAAATGTGAAATAAAATATTTTATTTTATGACATTCTAACCATATGATAGTCTACTAGAAATGGAATCCAGTGAAGTGCACGTTCCAGGAACGGTTTTTATTGGGATAGCGCTTTTTTTTTAGCTTATATTTGGAAATGTTGTTAATAAAACGCGTTTGTTGTTACTTTTTTGTGTATGATCATTTTTTGTATAACTCAGTTTGGTGATTTTGTGTATTGAAGTGTGTATCGATTAACAACTATTCCAATGATAAATCGTAAGAAAACCTGGATAAAAACTTATGATGCTATCCTGATAACGCAGGTAATTGATTATTGGAAATTTCTCTTTCTAACATTGGTAACCAAATTTGACTACATTCGGCTGAAATACTAGCTACACATTTATCTGCATTTAGTTGTATCAAAGCAATTTCTTTGATTTTTCGTCTTTTATTATTGGGCTCTTTCAATATTATTTTTGTCGAATCCCATTGAATTTTATGCCCCTCTTCCCAAGCATGTTTACAAATACCTGACTTAAATAACTCCCTATCTTTGATGTATTTTTTATGTTCACTTATTCGGACTTTCAATGGTCTAGATGTTTCACCTAAATAGAATTTGTCGCATTCACAAGATATCTGATATATGTAATTTTTTGAAGATTGTTCTTCATTTTTTGGTTTCGTTTTTGTTAAGATAGATCTCAAAGTATTGTTAGATTTAAAGCTGGTTCGAATGTTAAATTGATTACCAATTTTCTCCGACAAACCCCTAACGTAGGGTATTGTCAAGTTTTTAAAAATTATGTTAGCTGAATTATTAATATTATTGTTATTCTTATGGGGTATTAACAATGAGCCTTTCTCTATATTCTTGATTTCTTTATTTACAAATTCTGACGGGTAATTATTGGCATTTAAAACATTTTTTAGTAGAGTTTTCTCCTTTGTGAAATGATTATCATTAGAACAAATGATTCTGGCCCTATCGTATAAAGATTTTACTACCCCTTTTTTAACGCTTATAGCATGATTTGATTCAAAATTCAAATACCTATTAGTGTGTGTTGGCTACCGAAACGTCGAAATAAAAAATAAAAAACATTATTGTGGTTTGATTCCCAAAAGAATAAGAAAAAAGAATACAAGGAACTTACAGAAGTTATACAATGCTGTACAAGGCGGTATTTCATGAAAAATAATTTAGATATCATCACCAGGATAACTGTATATTTCACAAAAAAGTTGTAGATTCTATAGGCATCATAGAAATGTGTTAAAACTGTCTAAAACTCTTTTTGGGTACTCTGATAATCAAAATAAACAGCAGGACACAGCAATTAATCAAGAGTGAACAACAAAATTATCTTGATAAAATATTGTTACAAGCTTATTAAGATTGTAATTGAGTGTGTTCAGTTTCAATTTAATCAGTTTTAAAGTGAAACAAAAGTATTAGCCTCCACCTCTATTCAAAAATAAAAAGATGTTTTTAGCAGCGACTGCAGCGAGCGAAAAATATATGTGCATCAATGCTAACCGGGATATGCACGTGTAATCCTTGTCCCGGGAAAAGCGATTCAAGGATATGCCATCAGGGACGGTGGGCAAAAAATTCAAGAGTCAACTAGCATCAGAATTGCCTTATTCCTTTTGCTATTATAGGTATTCTTACAAAGCCATGTGGAAATGTTTTTGTAATGTTAAAATTTAATACAAAAGTTCCATTAAATAAAAGTGCTAAAATTGACAGCCAACTATTTAAAGCAACTCTGCCAAATTCAAAATATTGTCAGTTATTTGCCGAAAGCCTAATTTTGAAATTTTGTCGCTGAAGGTGGACAGTCACGTGATTGAGTTCTAACGAAATTATTGTTGTTACACTAATGAAAATTCATCCAGGACCCGTATCTTTGAACGTTCGACTAAATGCTCCCACGTATTTCATGTGATGGGAATGGACTTGTTTTATTCGAGCAGTATCTTCGAAATCTCGAATGTTCGACTTGCAAACGAATGAATTTATCAGTCGTATCAGTCCCACATGGGAGTAAGCGAATAGTGTCTTGCGCAGAACTCCAGAAAAACAAAAACAAATAAATATCAAACTTAACCTGCTGTGGATATAGCGTGTCATAGATAGAGAAATCATAGCGATACTATACTAAGTTTTTTGTTAAATAATACTACTGAAGAAAAATGAACGCAGATGAAGCTTTTATGCATCAAATAATTGATGATTTGCAAGATGCTGAGGAAATGGCTGAAGATACGACAAGAAGGTTCTCTGATAGAAAAGATCCTTTTACATTAAATGATCGGCGATTCTTGGAATTATATAGGGTGGATAAAGAAACTGCCCGTGATGAATTCCAAGAGAATATCTTCATATTGCCTTTACGTAAAAGAATTACAAAACAGAATAAAAATAAGCTACATGTAATCTTCTTCTTCTCACGTGCTTTTTAAACTACTCTCACAATATTCTACAGTACACTTTACCTAAAAAATTACACATAAGATCTACAAAGCTGTTCGCCACTGTGTTTGGAAGATATTGCTATTTGAATTTTCGAGTACCGTTCGATTCGTGTAAAATCATTCGTACGAACAAAATCCATTCGACGTTCTCGCGAATAGTCGAATGTTCAAAGATACGGGTCCATTACGTTCAGTTATGTTTAGAAGATTAATTAAATTGGATTGTTCAGAGCTTCCATAGATTTTTCTGATCGTAATCTTTGCCTCTACACTGAAATATAAATAACTGACACCTTCAGCTCAAAGAACTACTACAATATTGTACCTCCTTTAAATTATTTTGGATCTCTAGCTTTCAATCCTTTCAAAATGTCCCTATTAATAATTAAATTTCACTTGTAGTCAAAGTTCAGTACCATTATCTCCAAATATTTGTTGGTTAACTATGTATAACGATCTTGGTCAACGAAAGACAGATCAATATTAATAGAATATATTAACCGATTTATGGGATTATTGATAAAAAATATCACAAACTAAGTTGAAGGTCATTGCGTAGGGCTATATTTAGACAAAGTCTAAATGGATATGATAAAAAAAACTCACTCGCTAGATATAAGCGACTGAAAAATGTTATAAAAACATGAATTCTTGTTATTGTATAATTATTGTTATTTTTAAAACGTAAGAGGTGAAATATTATGTAATTATTTGATAGGTACATCTACATTGGTACCTACACATTCCTGACTTATTGTATGAAGTTTTGTTTTTGTTTACTCAATTCCGCAGAACAATTGGCAACTGCGTATTGTAACTATATTTTCTTGACATCTAGACGCACATTTACAGCTACATTGGTAATTTGTGGCTTAACAATATTAAGTCTAAAACACGCAAATTTGTCTCATACTCCCACCTCTACCCCATCTAATTTCGCAATTTCTATCAAGGTTTTGCCAAACTATCCTCCGCCTACATTAAATTTTCTCTGCTATAAAACGAAACCACCTACGTTCCTGTAAAATCGTTCATCTACCGTCTACTCCCAAGTTTAATCTACGACGACCTGTGGATAGCATTCTTTAACTGTGTAGCTTTCACCAGCAATCATATTTTTATTAAACAGTTTTTAAATGTCATCTCTTAAAATAACAAACTGCTCATACAACTTCTACAATTTTTTTTATTACTTCCCTTTCTCATAAACTTTAGAACTATGATCAGTTTTCTCTCCGATTTGTCACACTACCATACGTCCGCAAAAGGTATCTAAATGTCGAAATTATAAGTCTACAACGTATTAAAAATGTCTGAAAATACCTACACAGCGGCTGATTCAAACGAAATTTACGCATATAAACAGATGTCTCCGGCGTTGAACTGAAACTTATTTCGAGAAACTGAAAATTTATTCATCAGATTGATGTTGATTTCTATTAACTTTTCTCGTTCGTTCGTATTCAATAGTTTATTAAAATAACACAAAATGTGTGAGCATACCTATAACATTTCTGTAATTTGCTTTAATATGAGCTAAAAGTAACAAAAAAATGCTTTCATTTTTTTAGAGGAATTCAATTTTGTAATAAACACTAAACTCTAGAAATGCTCATAGCTTTTTTGAGCATCTATGTTAGATTAATTTAGGTTTTAATTATTTGAGTTAATTGAATTTTTATGTACAAACACCTTAGATATTGTCGATTGTTGGCCATTTCAATATGTTCCATATTTTTTGCAATATACAGATGTTTACAGTTTTTTTTGTAAGATAACATTTTTAGTGCGATCATTTTAACATTCAAGGCATTTGATTTTTACGATTTTAAGTGCAAACATGAATCGTCAAGTCATAAGTGAGATTGACCGTGCAACGAGTGTTGCTCAGCTTGCCCATGCTCGCCACGTGCCGCCCTTCAGAGGAGGAAGTGCTGTTTTGGGCTGGTATCATGTTAAATGATCGCACAGAATTAATTCATGTGGGAGGAACGATGACTGGTGATAGGTATCTCAGAGAGATTCTACATCCTCAAGTAAGACTATGGCGCGCAGCTGTTGGCTATTCCTTCGTTTTTATGGACGATAACGCCCGACCTCATCGGACCAGAGCTGTAAATGAGTATCTTGAAACTGAGGGGATCAAACGTTTGAGCTGGCCTGCCCTATCTCCTGACATGAATCCCATAGAACATGCTTGGGACATGCTTGCCAGGGCAGTGGCAGCACGCAGAAATCCACCCAGGAGTGTACAAGAGCTTGTTCATGCGGCCCAAGAAGAATGGCGAAATATTTCTCAACAGAATATCAATAATTTGGTAAACAGCATGGGCAGGCGACTTCAAGCTTGCATAAATTGTGGAAATACTCGTTATAAAAAGTTCTCATGCAGTTTCTCAATAACCTTTTCCTTAAAAAGAATCAATTTGTATTTAATTTATTTAATTTCTAAGAATACTTTTATGTTTAAAGCAAGTTTATTATTGGATAATAAAATTTTTTGACAAATATATACGTTTTTTTTATTGAAACTAAGTATATGATTAATCTCCGTTCCATTTATAATGAAAACATTTTTTTTTTCGGAGATTTAGGGTGATGCAAAACTTTTGAATCTATGTTTATTGGACACTGTGTTTATGTTATAAAATGTGTACCCGTTAATTATAGAAATGAACAGCACTTGTTCTAAATAAGATACAACGATTTAGTGATAAATAATAACTGCTCATTCTCTAGTTTATGAGTCACTTATTAAACATGAGAAATGTGTTTGTTTCTTTCCAATTGACTGAACAAAGATGCTGGGTCCGTAATTTTCATCCACTTACACATAATCTCCAGTGTTATTTCTCGTTGTGAAATGTTGTATGTTAATTTTAGAAACTTGTACAAACATTTTCATACTGGAATTTAAATGAAGGCATTTCACGTTTATTCACTGAACACTGACATATAAAGCTGCTAAAATATTATCCTGTATGTATTCAACTGTACTTAATCTACGTATTTATCTCTTCAGAAAATAACAATTTTTTTAAACCTTTTTTATATGTAGCTGCAGCGTATTTTGTATTTAAATAAATTTGAAAAGTTAATAGACAGCTGAGGAGCATAAGTTAGGTTTGGATAAATAACGAAAAACATGTAATTTCTTTTTCATCCCCAGGTTTTACAATATCATATTAAATATAAATAGGGATTTGGATTTTTCTTTTTCTAATGCTTTTTACCATTCCATTGGGTTATATTTATTCACTTGTCCAGTTTTTATTTCAAAATGTCTACTTATTTTCTTTTGCTCTTTTTTAGTATTATATCCCAGTACTAAATGCAAATGAAAAAAAAAGCGAATAGGGATCAAAAGAAACATTCAATCATCCAGAATAAGTTCCCGCTCCCCACTTGATCCTCACCAGTATATTCGAGAAAAGTAAACAGCGGAACAAAACGCAATAGTAGGCGGGTAAACAGGGCAAAAATGAAGTTGGTATAAGGGATTGGTAGAGCCCTAGGAGTCTATAAAAGTTTTATTCCCAATTTGGAACACCTAACTGCAAATGTAGGATACGAAAATGGGGTCAATTTTATACATATTTTAAAAGGAATTTTCTACCAGGAATGCCAATATCCACTATATTATTAACCATAAACACGGCTTGCATTTAGATGGAAAATAATTCAGTGATTAAAAAAGTAAATTGGAAAAATAAGCGAAACAACAGATTTTCTAGACGTAAATTGAACATACTGTACTCTTCGAAGATTACTATACCCGTGTACCGATAGTGTTTATTACATCCATTATAAGGTAATTCGCAATTTATTACTGTAACAACTAATTAGTAGGTAATAATTACATACAACAATAATCACAATTTACAATTTTTATCGGCTCGCCAAGTCATAAAACGCAATCAGTTTCATGACATGCATCGCGTGTAAAAAATGAAATGTATGATCAACTGCTGTTAGTGATATATTATTAATCAGCTGTACAAGCACGCTTATATCTATGTTTTAAATATGCAAAAACAATTCTAGTTAAAGGTTATAGACCGGTAGCACATAACTCAGATAATCGATGCTACAGTGGATATTTAAAACCTTAAAAGTATGTTCCGATCCAATAATAATGTAGACATTTCAAAATATTTGAAACTAATTACATTTCTGAAACTAAATGAGAAAGGTTACACACCCAAGAAAGCTGCGATTTTTACGAGTACACAAATTAGTGATTTTTTAAATAAAGCACCCGATGAAGTTTATTTAATGGCCAAGGTTGTTGTTGTTGTATTTGGGATTGCAGGAGCTTGTCGAATTTGTGAAATCAGCCAGGTAACATTAGATGATATCGAAGATTCGGGAAAGTTATTAATTGTGAAACTGAAGCAAACAAAGAATGATGTAAACAGGAGATTTGTAGTTACTGAATAATATATTAAATATTACCGAATGTACACTCCGCGTCATATAAAACTGTTACATTTTTTTTCCCTATGGAAACCAAACTTAACTAATCAAAATGACAAACAGACACATGTGTCAAA